>BLKR01010039.1:0-72604 GCA_011170035.1 Teleogryllus occipitalis
AGAAGAGAGAGGGTGCTCGGGTGCGAAGGGCGCACGGGGCCCGGCGCGTTAAACGCCTGCTCCCCGGCGAGACTTCCGGCGGAAGTGCAGCTCATTACGCTGGAGGGGAACAGTGAGCGCTTAAAAAGAGGGGGACGTACGACGGCAAAAGAAGAGGAAGAGACACGACTGGTGTGCAAATGTGGGCGGAACGGTCGGCATTGCACAGCGTGAAAGACGAGTACAACCTGATAGAAGTGTATTGGTTTAGCGGTGAATTGTCGTTTGCTTCTACATAATTGAAATTATTCAAGGCGTTGTCACTGTCAACAATACTGGCAATACTGGCTACAGTATTGTTGACAGTGACAACGTCTTGAATCATTTCTATCACTGATAGAAGTGTATCTAATTGTAGGACATGAAACACGAATAAACTAAAAGAAATCATGAAATGTAGGAAAATGTATTATTTTAACCTTTTTACTTCTTTGAACTGAATATATAACTATGTCAACGGGCTAATAGAACAGAAGGATTTTTTCTTTAAAATGATCTCTACTTAACTGTAAAATGAAATTTACTTAAATATTCTTTTTTGCTGTAACGTCCTGTATTTTACGAGTATGAGTAACAAACTGTGGATAAGCATTAGTTCAATGAAGGTGATGATGCCATTTTTTATTATTAAATAAAGAGACACAGTGACTGCAATGTTAAACAGGAATGAAAAAACAATAAGGAGAAATAAAAATGAGAAAGAACAAGAAGCAGAGACAAAAAATATTTAGACGGGGATAAAATGCGAAAGGCAGAGAAACAGAGATCGATGGAAATAGAGAAAGAGAGAGAGAGGGAGAGAGAGAGAGAACAATGAAGAGAGAGAAAATCAGATAGGAAAAAAGGCAGAGAGAAAGAGAAAAATGCAGAGAGACAGAGAGAGAGAGAGAGAGAGAGAGATATCAATGGAGAGAGAAAGGCAAAGAGAAAGATTAATGGAGAGAGAAAAGGAGAGTGATCAATGGAGAGAGAAAGTCAGAGAGAAAGAGAAAAATGTAAAGATAGATAGAGAGAGAGAAAGAGAGAGGGAGAGAGAGAAGCCAAAGATGTAGGAATAGAGATGTAGAGGGAAAGAGAGAGTGTGGGGTGCTGGGTTTCCGTTTCGTGGGAGGCGTCGGCGCTGCCTGGCTGGCGCCTTCCTCCGAGCCGCAACAAGTGGCTCACAGGCAGCCGTTTTCGGCACAAGAAGCACCTCCTTTTACTCACAACGGGCCTCTTCAAGATCCTACGACGATGCGCAACCAAAATGAACTAAGCAAAAATACCAAAGGTCACGAAAAATTGCATGGAATTAAATGGAAATATCAAGATTACGATAAGCCATTGGTTGCTCTAAACACAATTTTTCATTTCGTTCAAAGTTTTCACGTTCAAGATTTTACAAGCTTTTAATCAGTCTTTGAGTAAACGTGTTGATGATACTGAAGAAATACACAAGTGCTCCTCTTTAGGTAACAGAAAATTTCTAAACCTTTTTGAATTTCCAATAGCTGTTTATGTTATGTTTCAAAAGTCAATATGACAAAGTAGTAAAAGTAGCGATGAAACTACTAGATTTTGCAAATAACTAGACATTGTTAAATGCTTTCAGAGCCATGTTTGCAAAGTAAACAGTTATGGAATGTTATACATTCATTGGTTTATAGTTTCCTATTTCACACTCTTTTTCATCTGCAATACAAACGTATCAATGGCGGGTTTCAAATTCATCAATATCACTTCATGTTTTACACTTTTTACTCCACAAACTACATGAATTTCATTTGACTAGTCACAATAAGCTTGGAAAGTAAGCGCATTAAATATTTAGAACATGTAAAACTATGTAAACGCCGCAGCTCTGTATGTTCACAGAGCTTACAGAAAAAATAAAATTGGTCCATGAATCGTGGAACGTTCAGCACTATTCCTACAGCTTTTTCAACTATTTTTTCTTAAAGATACTCTTTGAGTTAAAATGTGGACTGTAAGAGTATTACTCTATGTTAGGAGTTACTCTAGGAGTATTACTCATGTGATACCATTACTTGAAAAATTTGTTTCATTATGATCAATATTTCATCAGCAGATCACATTACACACGAGCGTTTTACTCGCTCTCATGACAGATTTTCGCTAGTATCCAATTTCGATAGCTTTCACGGTAATGGTGACACTTTTGATGGAGGTCGCTTTTCGAGAATCGAACTCAGGCGCGCCTAAGAGCATCGCGCAGGGGTAAATGGAGGTGTATGGAGGAGGAAGAGATTAATGATGCTACGTCGCAAAAGCTACCTTCTAATCTCTTAGTGGCGTTGCAACGGTCATGTCTTTTTGCAATGATTCAAAATTGACGTAAAAACTAGTAGATCTATGTGGTTTTCATAAGAAATCTAAATTTCAAATCTTGTGCAATTATGTAGGTGCGTCAACAGATTTTTTCAGCAATTACTTTATTCCTGTGATCTCTTCTAAATCGGATTTTCGCATTCTGTTCGACCTCCTACGAACCTTTCAATTTAATAAGGTAAAGTTTTATATTTTAAAGATGTGTTTAAGGAAATGTTATGCTCTATTATGCTGAAGGACTAAACGACAAAACTACGCAAGTTTTCAGACCTTTTCATCTTGCCAATAAACTCTTTTGGATATCAAACCGCTGGGAAAATATGTCATCCAAGATTGTATCATTTGTGATTCCCAAGATTTTCGGGAGTATCATAGTTTAAAATAATACGGGAACAATAAACAAATCAAAACATACAGTTCAGAATTTTAACTTAACATGGTCAATGAGACCTACCATACAATGTGACTAGTTCTCTCCACCACTACATGCTGATATATTACCTTATGTAGTAATTCTTAAATCTCAACGTGCCAATGCAAATAGAGTGAATGCTGGTTGTCTATTATTAGACTATTATTCTAATGATATTCCAGAAGTCCTGCACAACCAAAATTACCATCTACAACTGTAAGTGTAAGCGATGCTTAGCAGTAAATTAGCTCCAGTTAGTTGGTTAGTTGCTGATTTAATAAAATTCCAAACAAGTGTCATAAAAAAGTCTGTCAAATACAAAAACTCTGAAAGTACATAGTTATGAGTTCAGTATGAAAAATGCTTCTGTACCTTCTCATCTTTATTTCTTTGTGAAATAAAGTAAGAAAGAAAGGAAGCAAGAAATAATATTTTTGTAGACAAATGTCATTTACTTATTTATTGTAGAAAAGACATAGGTTAAGTACATTTCCCTTACACTTCCACTCTTTGTGAATATACACACTTTGCTGCAATGTGTCGCATATTCCCATATTTGAAAAATGTCGGAGTGATTTCTTATTACTGTGCTAGCGTTGCGAAGAATTGCTCCAAACGGTTGCCGAGTGGATGCGTTCGCGGGTTATCGGATCGGCCATGAACAGTTGCTACTCGATTCATGCGGATTCTCTAGGCCATTAGGGCTGAGACGCATCTGGCGACGAGCGGCGATAAAGGCGGACGCCCCGGTTGCTTCATCTTTCACCCGGCAGGCAGCACGCGAGGGCACTTGTTGGCGCCACCCGTTGGCCTTGCGCCAGCACTCGCCAGTCGCACCACGCACTGGCCGTTGGGACAAAGCCTCAAGGAGCCGCCACAAGTGTTTTATGGGCCCGCTCTGCAAACTGTTGCGCGCCACGGACGGTTACTGATGTAGTCGCGAACTCGCCAACAGCTCAATTACGAATTTCTCACAGCGAAGGCGTTCCCAAATTAAGCAACTGTTAAATTGCGCGCCGGACTTGGAATACAACCAATTATAACCACTCTTTGGCAGAAGTAACACAAAATAGTATACAGTTCAAACGTTCCGCGCTCGAGATAATGTTATTTTCCCCAAAACCCGTCGTTTATCTTGCAGAGAGAAATAATTTCATTCCTCGCATGAAGGGCTTTTAAATGCTTCGAGCTGCTTCAAAAAATAATCGTGAGAGTGTGTCACGGATCAGACCCAACACGTGCATTGTCGACAACTTCTCAGAAATCAACTCTTTCTACTTACGACTCGACACAGTCACATTGTTTGAAAATCAGAGAAGCCGAGCATTTGCGTGGGGGCTCGCCTCGCCCGTGTAAAAAGCTGGTAACGCACGCGTATGAATCGAGCACACTTAAAATCAATTTAGTGATTTGAGGTTGGTGTTGCGACAAGAGATCTGTGAGGCGTCGTGCAACGTTTTCTAGCCAGTCGGACCGGGAGAAACCGGTATACCTCCACGCTTGAGCCGGATGTGGTTGGTTGGGGGCGGTTGGCATTGCCAGATTTGCGCGCCTAGGCCGCGAGGCGACGCGCTGAATAGAGGGACGCCAGGGGGAGGGGGCGTCAGGAAAGCCCCGCTCTAAAATAACCTATTCAGAAAGGTTAGTGGCGAGTCTGGGATGATGGTGCTAAACCTCTGGAGAAGGCAGGTCGTCGAGCCTCGATTTTCGTTTTGCTCAGACAGGTAACACTCAATTTCCTCAATACTTAATTATTCTTACGCCTAGGAATGCTAACAGTCTGGATATCTGTCGTTTTCAGATACTTCCCTCATGACAAGGCTGCACGAAAATACGATAAAGTTTTCTTGGCACAATCTCTCCAAAAATCTATCCCAATATTTTGCAGCCTCAACAATAACGATGGGATATTTCACCATTCCTTCAATCACACGGAAATGGAAGTGATTGTTAACACCTGATAGAAGCTAAATTTGAAAAAAGTTCACGAGACCAAACTGACGTGAAAATAAGGACAGTTAGACAAAAGAGGAAACTTTTACTATACCTAACATTGACTGACAATCACTGTTTATTTCAGATGGAATATTAGATTATTTACCTCAATAACAGCATTAGGTTTATAAATAGTGATATCTGCCAGTCGCGCAATTAGGTTTAGTGAATCTTCCCATCTGCTTGTATGACTCAAGATGATGGAAATGCTGTCGAAAGTCGGCTAGAGCACCGAAAAATGTTCCTTGGCTGTAATGATATTTAACATCTTAATTGGAAGCAAGCATTGATTATTCCAAACTTGACATCCAATAAATTCCTAAATAACCCTGCTAGTTACCGACCAAGACACCTAATATCAGGAATATATTTCAGAAACATATTCTTATCAAGCTTAACGTCATGCCCTCTAAAAAACACAAAATCCCACCTTAGAAATTTGTTTGCAGATCGAGTCACTCCACTTCCCTTCAATTAATGACAATTACAGAAGACAGAACGTACATCTTTATTAGCAAACCAATGGTAAACCCTCCCCCTCACAATTAGACTTTGCTCAATCATTCGACCAAGGATAGCCGATTAGTCCTTCTTGTCGCGTAACCTAACAACATGGAAACATATATACCAATCTACTTGTTCCACATAATTAACAGTTTTATTTCCGACTGCAATTTTTCCATCAAAAATAATCAAAAAACAAACACAAAGCTCACTCTCAGTAATGCTAATGTATGCAAAGTTACACTTTTAAAACGCTGATTCGCTGTTTAAGATATGTGTATTTAAAAAAAGTCATCTGAATTGTAAGTCAAAATACACTGTATATTTTCATTATTTCCTCAGCAGACATGGACTTAGCAGGAAGTTACTGGGGGAACGATCTGTTGAATGATTCTGATATCAATAATCAACTTCTAGCGAATTGTGGTTGGGATGTTGTTGTTGCTGCTCGTCACAAATTAGAGACTTGTGACAGCGCCATTTCATTAAATTGTTGGTATGATACTGATTACTAGGGAACGGAATTTATTGAAATAAAAATGCAAATTATGAACATATATGTGTACTTGATTTTTTGCAAAACATGTAAGAAAAAATAGAAAGTATGTCAAATAAATATTCATTATTGTGTTTAAAATTGTTCTCTACAAACATTTTCCGAGCTTAGAACGTCATCGATGAGTTTTTAAAGAGTATTTACTTCTACAGAAGTAATTGTACACTAACCTTCATCACATATAATTTTATTCGAAAAAAAAAGTTCGTTGTATATATTACAATGTTTACGAGAAGCCGGTATTCTAGTGAATTGTAGTACCATGTATCCAGTGATGGATTCCTGGGAGGGAGTATTAAGGGGGGTTAAATATCCCTCTCCTCAAATCGAACAACGTGGTAAGACAATTTTCATTAAGTAGATTTCTTAGATTTCGTCAAGTAACGAATGTGTTGTTTGAAACAGTAGTACGCATGTGGTTGAAATTACTTTGTTCACAAAAATTTGCTCGTTCTTGACTTCGAGACCGCAGTAAGAGGGGGGTAAGTTTAACAATGCATGGCGAAAAGATGGTGGTCTGAAATCGCGCCTCTGAAATGTTGTGTTTCAACGTATACATGTATTAAAAAGTAACGAAACATGTAGTAAGAGGGGAAATATGTAAAAATATGTAATTATAGAAAACATGTAAAATATGTAACATAAAAATTGTTCTAATTCATTCAGAATGTCTTTTCAACTCTAAGAAGTATTATTTAATGCAGGTGTCTAGTTCTTGTAAAAACATATAAATACATGGAAATCCGTTCCCAACCGATTCCACTATTCCACCTATTCATTGCATTTTAATCCCTTTCAAATAGCGATCCGGAAACAAAAAGTAGAAGTTGGAGAGTTCGAATGTTTACAGCAAAAATATCTTTTCCACCGCTAATTTCACACGGAGACCATAAATTGGAGATTCGAAACGCCGACCAGATGAATAAGAGCAGTGACTGCCTTGAAGGTCAACAAAGATCTAAAGAAGATCTTCAGCAAAAATGATCTAAAACGTAGTGAGGCCAATAAAGAGCGTCTGAAGAATATTGAAGATAAAGAGACAGCAACGTAATTAATCATAAACTGATTTTAATAGTTCATGAAAAAAGTTCTCCTTGTTTGAAACGCCTTCTAGCCACGATCTTGTTTTTTTTTCTGCGCGAATAATGGGCACTTGATATAATGTTATTCATTAGTTAATAAGGGTCCGTTTTCTCGATGACGGTCTCAGTTTTCTTCCAGCTCTTGCATACGACTGTGTGAGGAGCAATTGTCAGAAGCGGTTTGCTGGCCGTGGGCTGCTGCAAATTTCGCCGCTTGACTTCTAGGAGGGGCACTACCCGCATTCGATTTGCCTCTTGCCTTATTTTTACGGGAAAAGTTCACTCAAAAGATCACTCAGAAGTTGGTGAAACAATTGTATACTTTTCCTGACCAATTCAATAAGAACGTAAATATCTGATCTCGGAAACTTGAAGAGGAAGTGAGGATGAGTAGACCTGGGCTTCCCTATTGCCATGTACTGTACACCGTTTTCCCATCGTGTTAGACGAAGCGACAACCACTCTCGGAAGGAGGGGTGGGAAGGAGGGGGAAAGGGAAGGGAGGGGTGGGTGAGGAAGGAAAAGGCAGAGAAAGGGGTGAGGAAGGGAGGGGCGGGAAGGCAGATTGTGATGTGGGGAAAGAAGAGATAGAACTGGGTGGGGAAGGGAGGGGAGGGGTGGGTGGGGAAGGGAAGGGATGGTGGGTGAGGAAGGGAGGGTGGGTGAGGAAGGGAAGCGAGCGGTGGGTGGGGAAGGGAGAGGAGGGGTAGGTGGGGAAGGGAAGGGAGGGGTGGGTGGGGAAGGGAGGGGAGGGGTAGGTGGGGAAGGGAAGGGAGGGTGGGTGAGGAAGGGAAGCGAGGGGGTGGAGAAGGGAGAGGAGGGGTGGGTGGGGAAGGGAAGGGAGGGGTGGGTGGGGAAGGGAAGGGAGGGGTGCGTGAGGAACGGAAAGGCAGAGAAAGGGGTGCGGAAGGGAGGGGCGGGAAGGCAGATTGTGATGTGGGGAAAGAAGAGATAGAACTGGGTGGGGAAGGGAGGGGAGGGGTGGGTGGGGAAGGGAAGGGATGGTGGGTGAGGAAGGGAGGGTGGGTGAGGAAGGGAAGCGAGCGGTGGGTGGGGAAGGGAGAGGAGGGGTAGGTGGGGAAGGGAAGGGAGGGGTGGGTGGGGAAGGGAGGGGAGGGGTAGGTGGGGAAGGGAAGGGAGGGTGGGTGAGGAAGGGAAGCGAGGGGGTGGAGAAGGGAGAGGAGGGGTGGGTGGGGAAGGGAAGGGAGGGGTGGGTGGGGAAGGGAAGGGAGGGGTGCGTGAGGAACGGAAAGGCAGAGAAAGGGGTGCGGAAGGGAGGGGCGGGAAGGCAGATTGTGATGTGGGGAAAGAAGAGATAGAACTGGGGCGGGGCGGGGGGAGAAAGGGGCGTGGTGGGTGAGGTGAAGGAGAGGGGCAGTGGAGCGAAGAGGGAGGGAAGTGATTGGGCGCGCTGCCCGCCCGCTCTAAGGACCGCATGGGCGCTCCAAAGGCAGCGACGGCCAATATAATGTTCCTTCTCTTACAAATTTCAAGTCTACATCTAATAGTGATTGGAAAGAAATACATTACACACCGGCGAAAACTAAGACACTAGGACACTTGGCCGAGAACACTGTAATGCACGAGAAATAATCTACTTTAAACGATGTACCAATTAGAACTCTACTAGAGTATTTCTATTCTATGAGACGATATTCAATAAAAGAATTAAAAACCAAAAATGTGCCTACATTAACGTAATATGAAGTTCGGTACACAATAAGTACATCAATTTTAAGAGCGTTTAATAGTGCCGTTTTCAACTTCAAACTTTAACAACTGAATTGTAAACACAAAAATAAAATGAACTACAATTAAAGAAAAATTGACATTTTAATACCTTAAAAAGTCAATACAGTGATATAGCGTAATATAAGTTTGTGTATCAAGGCCATAAAGTGATATTTTCTGAGCGAGAATGTTTAGCATCCGAGAAGGAGCAGAGGTTTATAATATTTCTACCTCAAATAGGTCCCTTTACGGTCGAGACGCATGAAATATAATTTGACACACTCACCTCAGACTGAAATTTACTTCTTTTTCAATTTACTTCAAAATCCAAACGTCAACAGAGACATTTCAAACTGAAACAAAAGAAAGGGAAGTTAACACTTCATATTTCCATGTAATGTTCAAGTAAATTATTTCAAATAGGAAAAAATACACAATAGCATTTTCCTCATATTTCTAGCAAACAATAACTGCTTCACTGATTTCGCCTGCGCAGCACAGAATCGTATAGAAATTGCTTTTAGAAATGTTATAATTTTCCGCGCTCTGTATGGCACCGAAACTTTGCTCGCATTTGCAACACACAAAGAGCTGTACACCCAGTGGTAATTTTCGCCATTTGGAAATAGTAAAGGCACTATAGTTCTGATGACCATCTGTCGCGATACACGACTTTCTAACATGCAAGAAACCATTCACAATTCATATTTCGTTATTGGGATCGGAATATTTGTTTTTACTTCGTAAATACTTAGAATTATCTTTAGCGGTTCGACTCATACAGGATTAGCCTTATAGATGTTCTAGAAGACGATAAAATCTCAAGAACTTTCTGAGAAGTAAGAACCATTTCTAAAAGAATTAACCAAAAAATATTTATTCATCTAAATGAGGAGAAGACGGTTATTTTTCACCTAAAATGACCCACTCTCTTCATGCAATGGATGTGCTGCAGAAGTAAGTGCAGCAGATCTACTGCAGTCGAACAGTTTTCGGTTTACCTTTAATAAGGCGATAATAAAGCGTTTTTAACATGAATGTGACATGAGTGGGTCGCGAAAATACGATCTGATGGATTACGAAGCTAGTTCAATAAAATAACGCACGTCATCAAACAATTCTCAGTAGTACGATGTTTGTATTTACTCTTAACAAAAAAACAAGAACATTTGTTGGATCAAGCTCATAACTAATACATTATTTTATAAACAAATTAAGCATACTCTAACAGGCCCGCTTTGCCATGGAATAGGAACTGAGTATAGTAAAGCATAATTCTAATTGTATTTTGTTATGTACGTAAAAAGACACAAGTCAACAATAACAATTTATTGGTCCAACTTTTTACAGGCGTGATCCAGTTTACAAGAATCCAGAAGCGTAGTCCGTAGTACAAGGCTGTGGTGTCCAAAATCCAGTAGATGTCCAAAATTCGTGCACGGTCGTCCAAAAATAGCCGGAGAGAGAAACCAAGTAAACTTTGCCGAGTTCGTACTAGATACACAGTCACTACTTCACTTCTGGATCGCACTTCACTACTGAGTGTCTCTCCGGCCGGCGCGACCCGTTAAGAAGCACGCCGCGCTGCAATCTCGCCTCGAGCCTGTTGATCCGCTCGCCGGCCGCTCACACCCCATTGGGCGGTCTTCGCGCCGGTTCGTGGCCCTGCTGCCTTCAGTAGCCTGCGTCCCGCGCTGCCGAATTGGCGCGCGGTATGACTCCTCGTATATCGCCGCAACATATTTTATTCTGCATCTTCTCAAACCTCGCTCATATCAGATTGCGTAATCGCTCCAGGTTGTAGGCAGTTCGGGAATTCTTAGAATTTATTCACGCAGATCGCAGCCGCTCGCAACGCAACGGCGCGGCGCTTCTCGGAATTATTGCACCATATAGTTAACTTAGCCTCGCAACACTCGGCAGAACTGCAAACTTTCAATTTTCTTAATAATTATAAAAAAATTTAAAATGATAATCTAAGCACAGCTTAAAATCATTTAATCGCAACATATTAAGATCAATTCTCACTGGTTGAACCGCCAACGTTACTTTGCGTAACTGCCGCCAACGTTACTTTTTTTGCCTGTAACAAATAATGTAATTCAGCTTCCGGGACAATGACCCCCATATCGATCGGGTTCTTGTCCAGTTTCCCTGATCCATGGAGCAAATTCTGAGATGGCCCCTTGATTTGCTTCTGGACGTAAATGTAGTTTCACTATGCGGACGTTTTGTTGAACTTTCCTTTGCTTGTAGTGGTAGTAGAGCTTAGGATGAGTTTCTATTTCGTTAACAATACAGAAAAATCAAATCTGTTCGTTCCTTTACCGTTAGAAATAAGTTTTCTATAATTTGGCAACGATAATATCTAGTTTTTGAAATGTTAATCTCCCGCTTTTTTAAATTTATTATTGTTATTATTATTATTATTATTATTATTAATTCATCTTTCAACTATTAATAGTTAAATTGTTGGGAAAGGATTCTGAAACTCAAGAAAGCATGCGCAGATTATTTTCTCCCCCATACGTCACACAGTTTTTGACTAAATAAATAAAAATAAAATAAAATACTTTCCGTAACTGCCGCCAACGTTACTTTGTGTAACCGGCGACCTAACGAATCGCAGTTCTGATACTCGTACAAGGCACACCTATGTATCGCCGGCTTCCTCTCAACACTATCTGTGTTCTTTTTGTGTTATCTTTGCCACAATGTGTAGTGTATATGTGCAAGATCTGTTAAATGCTATTCTTTATCCATTCAGTACGCTCTATGAGAAACTGAACTACTTACAATTGACTCTAACATAACTTTCTATTGTGTGTTGCACAACGGCTTAAAATCATTGCTTGAATTTATAAACAACGTGTGTTAATTCACCACTGACTTGTAAAGTGCGTATGTATAGCATTTATTTACTTGTGTCACGTAGTGTGTGTATGCTACAATTCTGTTGCCAATCAATTGCACCTGTGACTGTGTTGGAACTATTTTCACACGTATTGTGCAATGTCTTGTGGTTCTATTGCCTGCATTTCAAAAACAGTCAACATGTGAGCCAATGCTTTAATATCACAACGTGATTATTCAAAGAGATTGTCAATGCAGCATATGTGTCCTGATATACGTACTGCTGTCTCTCTCGGCGCCGCATACGAGTTCCCCCGTTCGGGTGACGTCCCAGTGACACGATGGCTGACCCACACTTCCTTGACTGCTGACGAGACTCAGTGTGACCTGTGTGCTCTCAAGGTTCAGTTTAAAATTATTCAGATGGATGATATTCCCAGTTATTTAAAAGGTAAATGTAAGCAAAGTGACAGACGTAGGATAGCAAGATGTAGGTTAGGTAATGAATTGAGAGCGAGTAAATATTGGCTCAATAGTGAGGACAAATATGTAATCTGTGAGATGGAAGAGAAAGATTGGGAACATATTTTAGAGAGATGTCTGGTGTTTGAAGAAGAAATAATGTAGGCAAGGTGGAATATTAAAGATAAGGTGAGGTTGTTGTTAGAGAACAAAGGTGAAAGGATTAGGTGTTTGACAAATACAGCAAAGAGATTAATATGCAGCGTATTATTATGTTCTTAGTGTGAATTGTGCATGTATTATGTTCTCATTATGCTCATGTACATTATTATTTAACGATTTTATTACAAAGTTGTAACATAAATTCATTCAGTAAGCTCCCGTCAGGCGAATGTGTGTTAGTGTAGTCCGTGCACGTGTAACGTGAGAGGAGGGGTTAAAGACGAGGAAGAGAATATTGGGCGCGATCCGTGACCCGTTTGTTTGAGCACTGCATTAGCATTTGTCTGGTATCGGAACAAATCGGAGAACTACCGATCAGAGCAGGAGGCATTTCGATTTCCCCAGATAAGAGGTTGAATTTGACCATATAATCTGGCGCTTCTCAAAAATCCACCACCGGCGCCGGGTCTCGAACCTGAGGACCTTTTGATTGATTGATTGATTTTTTCGTGTTTCCGGGCACGTCAACTGCTTTGGTCATTAGTCCCGTTAGTGTAGTGCATGTTTTTCGCGGGAGATGGCGGTGATCCTCCCCCGCTGGGTGGCGAGATCCGGCGCCGACCTACCGTCGGCTAGTGGGGTTTCCCCCTAACCAGGACTCTCCCACCAGCGGGGCACCGCCCCAGCCGGGACAAGCTCAAAGCTCCCGACCGGTCTCCCGGAATATGTGGTAGTGTAGTGCATGTTAGTGTGTGTGTGTAAGGGGGAGAGGATAGGACAAGAAAGAGGAAGGACAGATCGCGCGCGGTCCGTGGCCCGTTTGGTAGAGTACGGCTCCGGCATTCGCCTGGTGTTGATCGGAGAAACCACGGAAAACTACCGATCAGAGCAGCCGGCTGCTAGAACTCTCCCCCAGACAGCGACTGAATTCGACCTAGCTGAACAGCTAGTGTCGAAAATCCTGCCGCCGTGAGGACTCAAACATAGGTCCTCCCGGTCAGAGGCCCGAGGACCTTCATGTCACAGAGGCGACACTTGCTTCTCTGAGACATCTCAACCGGTTTGGTGGCCGCCCACCGCCGGGTGCTTGTCTGAGGGCCACAGAGACCTGGAGGCCGCCTGACAGCGCGGTGGCCAACCACTTGGCGGCCTCGAGTGGGCGCAGCCCTTAGCGACAAAGGGCCCCTTAGGGGTCCGACGCATCACCTTCCCTCATTACAAAGGTACTCCACCGGAGGAACACGAACCACTTACCGCCCGTGTTCAAGGCCATGCAAACGAGGCAAATCTGCAACACTATGCCTTCAAAAGGTGATGTCGGAGATTCATATTACAGTGAACACAAGAAGGAATGTGCGTGATTGCTGGAGCAGCTCTATATATTAAGAGCCTTTCTGGTTTTACGCAAATCATATCATGTTTGGGTTCTTCAATATTCGGGGCTCGTTTCATACTAAGCACCGTTTCCAGGAGAACATCCAGCAGCTCGACAGCCTACATAGCTGCGACAGACTGCGTGGATGACAAATGAATAGGCCTTGTGACGATGAATGTGCATTTTTGGGACAGGACAGTTCAGTTTACACCGGATATTACGAATTGTTGCCGTAGAATTACGTAGAAGACAGTTGCGTTTATGAAGTGGGTAGCGAGCAAAAAGAAAAGGTAAATCTAACTTTACGATATGATTAACACGCTATCTTTTAAATATATTGATACATATTCCTTCAAGTAGTTTTTGCAAAAGTTTATGCAAGGGGTAGAACTTTATAATTTATATTCGTTAAAATTAGGGATATTTACACATTAATTCAATATCATTTATAATTATTTTAAAATAACAACTATAAAAATGATAACAGTCTAACAACTATGGCTATATGGAGTAGCTCATGGCTACTCCATATAGTTATTTTAAAATATTAACTATGCAATTTTGAAGAATGCTTTGCGAGCGTTAGCAAACGGGCATGGCAAAAGATCATTAATAACGGAGGTGATTATATCGAAGGCGTGTAAATGTAAATAGCTCTATCAATAAAATAATTTCAGGGAAGAAGAAAAAAACATTTCTTATTGCTTTTTATCCAACCCTTGTAGTATTCGTTTGCGGCGCAATTTTTTTTACTCGCACAGAGCACTGTAACTCTGGGTAATTTATCAGTTTTCACACGCTCCCAATAATGCAGTCTTTTGAAGACAAAGTCAAGAGTGACTGTCTAACTTATTGCCGAACGGTTATAGTGTAAATGTCATTGTAGACACCAACCACCATTGAGTCGCAGTGTTCTTCAGGTCTGAAATGCCGCTGATGACAAAGCAATGATATCGTAAATAGTCAAAACATAGGCCAACCAAATAATAACGCTCCCGGACATTCGAAATCTAAATTATCTCTCCGACCACTAAAATTTACGAGTGTGACGTCGTGGGAACACTACTCCAATCACAGACACAAGCTGAGCTACATACAGGTTTATTTGTAACAAGTATGTACAATTAATAAGTTTAACAAGTTATATTCAGCTCTGATAGAAGTTTTACCCGCTTTCCCTGATCGCAGGAGCGATTCCTAAATAGTTGCAAGAACCACCTGACTTGTGGGCGTAGCCACTCCTCAAATGCTTACGCACGCAGCGTAATACTCCGTGGCCGCAGTCACCCGTGGAAAAGAAGTTCCACCGCGACGTCCCAACACACAGGTTGCCCTAAGAGCATCGCTCGTCTCCGCACCGCCCAGGACGCAAGTTTTGTGCATCTGAACGAGGTTTCCATTTACTTTAAAACCCACTGCACGCCTTGCGCTCTCGCTTCCCTCAGACCCTGTGACATACCCTCATACCCTCATACTCTCATACCTTGATATCCTGATATCCTGATACTCAGACTCTCAGACCCTCAGACCGTCTAACCCTCAGATCTTCAGTCCCTCATACACTCATACCCTCATACCCACAAACCCTCATACCCTCAGACCATCATGCCCTCATACCCTAAGTCACTCAAACCCTCAGACCCGCATATCCTCAGACCCGCATACACGCAGTCCTTCATGCCATCAGTCACTCATACCCACAAACCCTCATACCCTCAGACCATCATACCATCAGTCACTCATACCCTCATGCCCTCAGACCATCATACCATCAGTCACTCATTCTCCCATGCCCTCATACCCTCATATCCTCAAACCCTCATATCCTCAGACCCTCATATTCTCAGACCCTCATACCCTGAGACAACGTGACACGTGACGTTCGCGCGACGACCCACAGCACGTAGTGGGCGCGCCGCCACGCAGGTTGAGTAGCCCTCCCCTTGCACTCCTGGAGGCTCCCAAAATACCTCAGGCCGTTCCACCCCTGCCCTTCGGCATTTCCAGCTCCTCTTGCTTGCAACACTAACGGCGTCTTCCTATGCCCTAATCCAGTGCCCGGCGGCCGGCTGGCGCTCGACTTCCTCCCAAGTAGGTTCGTTTGCATTACGTTACACGAGTTTAATCACTCTTTTCGCACTCATGAATTTGCTGCTACCTTGAAAACTGCAGACTTGTGCCGAGCGGCTGACTGACTGGGTAGGCGGTAAGGGTGAATGGCAATAAAATCTGTGAAGTCAAATTGAAAATGCGTTGTAAAATTCTCAGAAGCATGAAAATTTTACTTATTTTATTTCTATTAGAGGACAAGAAATTCTACCAAAGAGGAATATAAATGTTTAGAAAGATAAAATGAAGCCGTAGAAGAATCTTGGGCAGGGCCCCTAAAAGACGATTAGGAGGTTTTAAATTAGGTGAATGTGCAAAAAATGTATCCCGGTAACTTCAAATTATCCGCTGAAACCTCTAATCACATTTTTAGTATATAAAAACATTTTTAAAAAAACGTGAACTCTGCACTCAACTCGAAAATTTTGGGTACACTTCTGACGAAAATTGAAGTAGAAAACAGAAGGTGTGATTCTAACACCACCTCGTTTAAATCCATTACACTTGACTGAAAGTCTGTTTTATTTCAACGTTTCCACACCCACGCGCTGCCATCGATGTACTTTAGAGGACAGTCGACGGCATAAAGGGAGCCGCTGTCGAGACAGCCAGAGCTTACACAATTGGAGCTGCCGGGGCAGGTCGTTGTCACGCGATGGACGTGGCAGGGACTAATGTAGGGAGATGCGCGGTCGCTGTCGGAGGTGTGAAGGCATGCAGGGGCGGAGGTGAGCAAGCGACGGCAAATGCTGTGTCTGACACAACAGCTGAACCCCGTTGCCACCTGTATAAATAAGGTGTTGGATGTGAAGTCACTCACTCACCTTGAAGAGGACGGCTACAGCATTATACAGATTCATTGTTCATCGCCAAGCGTTTGTGTGAAAAGGTAATGGATTCAGGAGAACTAAGAAAGTCACGCCCCACTAAATTTCACATGATTTGGACTCAATTTATTAACAACAATTAGCCAATATTTATCGCATTCTAAAAGAAAATAATCATCACGAATATTAGTTTTTTTCCTTAATACTAATAAATTAAATAAAAAATTTACTAGAGGCATATTTGTTTGGGTGGAATACGAATTTAATTACTCAAAAATACTTCATAGACCCTTCCTTGAAAATGACACTCTGGAAAGCTGGTCCACTACAGAAGAATGACAGTGACACGCACTCGAAAACATACGTCTCTCAAGGGCACATGTTTGTTGTCGCTCTCCCATGGAAAAAAAATGCACTTCGTACTTATATCACCAGTCATTTCAGTTCTAAAAAGTGAGACAAACCCAATGTCAGTGGTTTTCTAAGTATGTTTTGTAACTAAACTGAAAGCATAAAGCTTCGACTGGTTCGCTCGAATAACTAAAATAATAAGCAAAACATAAGAAAGAGAAATAAGTTACTGGGTCTTTGTCACAGAGTCACGGACAAATTAACACAACGAAGAAATGTCGGGGAGTCTTTGAATGGTAATTGTTCTCTAGATATGTTCGGGAGTATCAGTGAGTACAATAAGTCTCAATGAGTGGTTTCTTGGTGCATTTCGACTAATCTGTGCATTTCCGCGAGTGTCACAAGGTATTGGATTGATTGATTGATTTTTTCGTGTTTCCGGGCGCGTCAACTGCTTTGGTCATTAGTCCCGTTAGTGTGGTGCATGTTGTTTCTCGGGAGATGGCGGTGACCTTCTCCCGCTGGATGGCGAGATCCGGCGCCGACCTACCGTCGGCTAGTGGGGTTTCCCCCTAACCAGGACTCTCCCACCAGCGGAACACCGCCCCAGCCGGGACAAGCTCTAAGCTCCCAACCGATCTCTCGGAATATGTGGTAGTGTAGTGCATGTTAGTGTGTGTGTGTAAGGGGAGAGGATAGGACAAGGAAGAGGAAAGACAGATCGCGCGCGGTCCGTGGCCCGTTTGTTAGGGTACTGCTCCGGCATTCGCCTGGTGTTGATCGGAGAAACCACGGAAAACTACCGATCAGAGCAGCCGGCAGCTAGAATTCTCCTCCAGACAGCGACTGAATTCGACCTAGCTGAAAAGCTAGTGTCGAAAATCTTGCCGCCGTCAGGACCCGAACCTAGAACCTCCCGGTCAGAGGCGCTGCAGACAAGGTATTGTAAAGCATTGTAGCGCTTATGAATATTGTTGTTTATTTCTTTTATCACAATTACGGGTAGTAGTTAGCAGCGACGTGTGCTGTATGGTTGGTCGCAGTTTCCTGAGCACGACTTCTACCGAAGAGCCTGTTCTACTTATGACACCGCTAAATTGTAACACAATTTCAATTAGCGTGGTGCCATATTACAACGTATCTCTACGCATTCATCTCATGCTCTACCTTCTTTAGATCATTAGCGAGCTCCACAGCATAACAGTCATACCAAATCGTGCCTTCAGGCCTCCAAGTTGAGGAACATAAATGATTTAACACAAAATATAATTCATAAAGGAACCAAAAATATAACTTCCCGCATTTGGGGACTCAGTCATTTTACTTCAGAAACTGAACATAGTAGTTATTTTTATACAAGGAACCAGAACATGTTTTCCAGCACTTGGGGTATTGATTATTCCCTTGCTTAGGGATTTGATACATCTGAGTTTGTAAGTTTGGCCTGTTCCAGATATAATATAAATAAAACTGAACTAAAAATACAACACACGATCAAAGTTAAAATTAATCAAATGGAGAGGGAGAATCTTGAGAAGCTCCTCCAAATAGCCAATACTTCTTATAAGTTACGTTCGGGCATAGACATTTGAATACGTCGTACCAAATTTGGACTTATTATCTGGTGCGTATGCCATGTGTTGCATCATTACATGCCCTTTGTGCGTAATGAAAACTATATCTTCTTTTAGACACTTTTGTGCGAGATTATACATTATCTTTTTGTTTTTCAATGATTCTCTCACAAATAATTCCGGATCTGTGTATGTTTGTTTGTACCGAGAACAACCCGGATAGGCTTGTCCGGGAGAGCTGAATACCATGCTTTATTTCTATGTTATAACAATATCTCTTGCACTGTGAACAATTGCACATCAGATGCAGTGTTGACTCATTCTCTCAGACACAGTGGGAAGAGTCCGACGAAGAAAGCTTATGTACTTTTGCTTGAAAGAACCCATGTTCACTGATAATTAGTGCCATTGTGGTTGAGGGTCGAAATTGTTTGATTTCTGGCCTAAATTTGGTATCCGGAAGCAATATGAAAGTTGTTATGTTCGGAATAACACACGCTTTAACCAAAACAGATTTATTAACACAGAAAGTACACACGATACAATTCCAAAACCAAAGGAATGTACCGCATTACAATAGCCAAAGTCGAATTCCAAAAGTCCAGGAGATGTACAAAATCTAGCAGGTCTAACCGTTAATCAACACAGAATTTCCAAGTAACTTGCCGGGCCCATAATAACTCTATCACAGTACAAATCTCCTAGCTCTGCTAACACACAATAATCACAACTCTAGCGCTCTGCTCTCCGGGCGGCGGCGCCCGCTCTTAAAGCGGGCGGCGCTGCAGATTCGCAATCCGGCTGCCGGCTCTCCGGCCAGCTCGTCCGTTGGGATTGGGCGGCGTTCTCCATGCTCCGCTGCCTCTGCCGACTCCTTTAACTGCCACCGAGCGCTGCCCTCTAGGCGCGCACTTCAAAAGGTGTTCACAGCCGCGACAAAAGTATCTCTCCGTTAAGGAGTACAGAAGGTTGTTGGGGTGTGACAAAAGGTGTCAGAAGACGTTAGTTAGAAGTAGGGTCCAGTGGAGCCGATTCGAATTATTTTATTATCTCTTTAGGAATACATAATAGCAATAAATGCTTGAATGACTTTTCATATCTTAAAGAAATCAGTTGAATTACCAATCATGTATTTTATTGAATTCGTAATATACTTGGCATTAAATACTGGAACGTTGTGAGCCGTTCAGATCCAGTGGACTGGATTTTCTTTCGTCTTCAATATGGACATTTGGCAGAGATGGGAACTGAAATCGTATTACAGGAAAGATAAGACTATTTAAATAAAACTATTTAAAATATTTAAATAGTTTTCTATAACAATATTTTTTAAATTAAATAATTTATTTAGAAATAAGCATTTACAACAATGAGATAATTTCACTAAATAATTTTGTATTCTTGCGGCACACAAACTGAACGTTTCTTTGTATACTTTTAACATACAGTTTTTATTTATTGTGTATTATACTTTCAATGTGTCGAACATACTTTTCACTCGGCGGGTCGTAAGAAGTTATCATGACGAAGAATAACTGGCTTACGCGAGAGGAAACTGAAGAACTTATTGAAAACGTTTAGAATTTAATTGGAAAATGTGAGCGACATAGGTTGTGCCTCACAGGATAGTGATATTGATTACTATGTGCTATCAGATAGTGACGGTGAAGTAGATGAAATTCTCAGGGATGCTGCTTTTGGCTCGGGTTACGAAGAGGAAGAAGGAATCGAAACATTACAAAATTAATCAGCAAACAAATATTTTTTAAAAAAATGGCAAAAAGTGGCATTCAGCTCCAGACTGTCAATCACTTGTATGTTATCCAGAACTAAATGTCTTTTACAGTGAAGCAGGTCTAACCAAGCATGGAGAGCAAGAAATTATTGCAATGGAGAGCAAGACTATTGAACCGGGCTTTTGATGTAATTTTTCGTAACACTATTTTAGAAGAAGTATGCAAATGACGGATATAAACGAATATTAATCCTGTAAAATATAAAATTTAAAATATAATATTTCGCATGCGAGTCCAATGGACCCGGTCGGTCTTTTCAGTAACAAAATATTTGCGGTATTCTTAAAGTTCAAAATAACAGAGAATCGAGGGTGCTTACATAGACATTGACTGCCGTTGGTCTGTGGAAAGTTCTGGTTTGAATTTCAGAACAGTGCAACGCTAGCCCGTTTTGTTGCTCGTTTGAATAAAACATTTGCGGTGACACCACATCATATTGTTTCAAATCCACTAATCAAATGCGCTCAATGCTTTATGAAGCAATTTTCCTAATTACCTATTTACATAGTGCCAGAGGCGTTGGTTCATTCATTAGTCACCCTATTTGCCAACGCAGATTGCATTATTGCAGCGGCCACGCAGCGGAGGAAGAGCCGTCTGCAAGAGGAGCGTGCCGGGAGTAGGGGATTGGTAGGCAACGCCCCCTGAAATAGCAGGGAATAAGTAATAGCAAAAGTTACCATGAATACATAATTATAATTACAAACGCTTGTATACACATTGGAGGAAAAGGTGTTACACGTTTTCAGAGTAAAACGTATTAGCCAAAACACGGACTTCGGTTCCGAAAATACAATTTCATGAAAAATCAGCAATTTTGAAGGAAACACTTGGATATATTTAACAATTGAATTACAGTTATTATAATACATTGTTACGCCATTCTTCTTTTATTTCCACTTCTAACATTTATATTGCGGCGAGGGAAAATATTCTCCAATGAAAGAAGAGCGATTCTACAAAAATAATTTGGAGTGTAATACACGAAAATATTTAGACGAACATGTAATTACGACCATAAGATTTCTATTTTTTTAAAATTGTATTCACTTGTGATAATCTTCTAGAATATTTTTGGGATTTGATGACTTTCTTCAAGTATATTCTCCTTTATGAGGTAATCAATAATGATGTGTGAGATGTTTGCCACCATAAAACAGCATACCTGTATGTTTATCTGATTTACAATGTAAAGTTTACATTGGATGTCATCGCAAGTTGTTTAGTTCGGCTTTTCGACGTCAGGTGCAGGATCCAACAGGTGTGTTTTCAATATCGGGTGAAAATCTTCAGCAATGAAACTGTTTACCGAATTATTCCTTGGAAGGCTCTTATCTTATTGTCACAAGCACCTCCCCCGGCGTGTTTCGTTCCGAGTATCTGAGAGCGCCGGCATACGTGTCGACGTGAAGGGCGGGTCATGGAGGAGGGGAGGAGGAGGAGAAGGGGCAGGCATAAAAAAAACATACATCGGCGTATCGAGCTCAGAGCGACGCCGAGCGAGGACGGGACAGGGTTTCGTCCGGAGAAAAAACGATGTAGGGGCGGGGCGGGGAATTGGCGGGGTGGCGACGTTGAGGGTGAAGTGGGGTGAGAGGAATGTAGCACAGCGAGGCGGGGGCGAGGCGGGGGCGAGGCGGGGGCGAGGCGGGGGCGAGGCGGGGGCGAGGCGGGGGCGAGGCGGGGGCGAGGCGGGGGCGAGGCGGGGGCGAGGCGGGGGCGAGGCGGGGGCGAGGCGGGGGCGAGGCGGGGGCGAGGCGGGGGCGAGGCGGGGGCGAGGCGGGGGCGAGGCGGGGGCGAGGCGGGGGCGAGGCGGGGGCGAGGCGGGGGCGAGGCGGGGGCGAGGCGGGGGCGAGGCGGGGGCGAGGCGGGGACGAGGCGATGGCGAAGCGGGGGCGAGGCGGGGCGAGGCGGGGGCGAGGCGATGGCGAGGCGAGGGCGAGGCGGGGGCGAGGCGGGCGCGAGGCGGGGGCGAGGCGGGCGCGAGGCGGGCGCGAGGCGGGGGCGAAGCGGAGCGGGGCGAGGAGGGTTGGGGCGGGGCGAGGAGGGGAATGGGTGGGTTGGCGATGGTGAGGGTGAAGTAGGGTGAGGGAAACGCAGCGGAGCGAGGCGGGGGCAGTGGCAGAGGGTGGCAGCGGCGGGGTAAAGAGGGAGAATGAGAGAGGCAGGGATGGGGCAGAGCGTTGACGGAGGAGTGGGGGAATCGGTGTAGGGTGAGACCGGCGAGGAACAGGGCAAGCGAAAACGAACAAGACAGAGCAGGGACAGATGTGGTGGATTTGAGTCGGGAGGGGGAGGAAAGGTTCAGTCCAGGATCCCCAGCACCGCTGGGAATAAGACGACACGTTGGCAAACTCCCTTGGCAACTCAAGATGTCAGAAAGAGAAAAAATACGTTTAAAGATCTAATGCAGTTAGAGTACGTATCCACTACCCATAAGGCACGATGATAATCCTAATAATGATCCATTTACGATTCCCCAAAATTGAAGTGGGCATGAATTACAAGAGTTTAAGGCAACGTATCATAAATAATAAAACAAATGTAATGAACGTTTCTCATTTTTGAAACGTGTGTTGAGAGAAACGATACATACTGCTATAAGAGATAGAAAATGACTTGCAAAAAAGTATGAATATTGCATGTAGCATGGCAAAACTAATTTCACACGATAATTAAACGCGTGCATGTTTGTATCAGGACGAGAAGAGTCGACCAAGGGAGATCCGAGCTGGTGAAAAAGCGCAAAACTCGCTCGCGGAAAAGGCGGGAACCGAAGAGGCCGGAATGCAATTTGAAGGGCGTGATCGGCACCGTGGGGTCGTCAAGCGGCGGGCGAGGGCAGCGGCTGAAGGGCGAAGGGCCGGGGCTGAGGACCGAGGGGCGAAGGGCCAAGCGCAGGCGACAGCCACTCGTGATCGGCCTCAATTTGTCACGTGGGCCCTTTCAGGGCAGCGGCGCAGAAAAATGACAGCCAACGCGTCCGCCGCCGCCCGCCGCCCACCGCCGCCGCCACCCGCCGCCCGCCGCCCGTCGCCCGCCGCCCGCCGCCCGCCGCCCGCCGCCCGCCGCCCGCCGCCCGCCGCCCGCCGCCCGCCGCCCGCCGCCGTCCACCGCCTCCGCCGCCCACCGCCGCCGCCGCCACCGCCGCCGCCGCCGTCGCCCGCCGCCGCCGCCGCCCGCCGCCACCGCCGCCCGCCACCACCGCCGCCCCCTACTCCAGCCGCTGGGAGCCCCGTCAAAGAAGCGCGACGTCTCTGAGACCGCATTTTTACTTGCTTATTTGTAGTAACTTGAGAGAAATGAATGTAAGTACAAATACGTTGACGGGAGACATTATGCTCTGACAAGTAACAACTTGATGGGATGAGACAATGCATATTTTGTATGTATGGATTTTCCCTTCACAAACAATTGATTTTTGTGATGACAAATGAAGAGGTAGGTAAACAGTTGATAATAAACTCGTTTAAACAATCTTGAAATAAGGGACAGGAGATATGACAGACCGATGATTCATATGATTATTTCGTGTTTCCGGGCGCGTCGACGACTATGGTCGTTGGTTTTGTAACTGTAATGCATGGTGAATTTCCGGAGGTGGCTGTTTTCCTTTCCAGCTGGATCGTGAGATCCGGCGCTGACGTACACATCGGGGAGGTTAGTAGTGTCGATCGTGTAAGGGAGGCATGTGAGGTCGCTGGAAAGGTAACCAGCTTATTATAGGTCGCGGGCACTGCGTCCAGAGAAATTGGCGCGAGATTTAAAAGTAAGGGTTGCACAAATTCCTTCGGAGTGGCGGTACGTCAGAAGTTACAGTCTTTGGGAGATGTTACTTGACAGTTATTGCCACTAATTTAGCTATATTAATTCCCATTTTCTCTGTAATGGAAAGAAATGATCCATTTAAATGAAATAATACATCAGTCCGATTTCAAATTCTCAATTGAGAGTAAAATCTAAAAAAATTAATCTAAATAATCTTGACTTCGTAATCCTTTTTACTTGAAAATGACATAAAAGCTTCCTACATTCAGTTTAGAAGCTTTAACAGACAAACATTCTTATCTGTTAAAAGCGCTGTCAGTCCTTAAGCGAGAATTGTTAGCGTATAGAGGTTTTTTAATTTATTTCAAGTATTGCTAAGTACAATAAATAACTGAATGAGTTAATAACACGACACAAAACAAAATCAATGAAAGAATTCGCCATTCAAACATATTCCTGTCACTTAGCAAAGATATTTATATAAGGGAGAATTTAGTAAGAAAATAACATCAAGTAGTAATAAGTAGTGAGGAATATGAACACAATACAATTCCTTGTTATTTGATAGAAAAATGTGGCAAATATATTTTCCTACGAAGCCACTATTCACCGCCTCATGCCGCTTGAGTTTGTGCGTGTACATGCCTTTCTAGATTTTAAGGCAAAATGAGTGCGGAATCAACGTAAGTTGCCCGTGCCCGTAGGAGCGCCGGGCTCCCCAAGCGGGTAAGTAGCACGTGTGGGCGCAGTTGGATGTGCCTAGTGTCAGGGGATAGGTGAAAAAAAAAGAGCGCACGCGCACATTTTCTCAATTTTTCGATATTTTAATAGAATAATTGAAATATGATTCTACGATTATAATAGAAGAGTAAAAGAGATCCTATATAAACATTTTAATTGAAAACTCTGGAGGCGTTTACCAAAAAATGAGGTTTGACCGTTTACGAAAATTCCCCGAAGTAGAATATACAGCTTTCACAAAAACGCTACAAGGAAAATATTTAAGACAGCAGATATTTAAAAGAGTAGTGCTTATTAAAGCATAAAACTATTATGAGCAATTTCTAAGCCTATACGGATTATTACGGTTAAGGAACTTCGTTTTCAATAATTAGATGTCAAAAGAAAAATTGAGACCCCTATAATTAAAAGGAGCCTAATCACGTTGAGATTGGTTTTGAGAGTTTCACCCCAAGTACCAAACAAAATGACGTTGGGGTTTAATACTTTTTCATCAGAGGAGAACATTATTAAAAAATCGTTCCCCAGTATTAAGGTATTTTTGGTTCAGAAATAGAAGATCTTTTTCGAACTTCCTTTTCGGGCATTAGACTCCTTGTATTTGCTTTATTTTAACTTGAGCAAAATATAATTGCGAGGTTGCGCAGAATGATAAAATGGCTCCGTGCTGCGCGCCCGAGCGAGGCGCAGAGGATTCGGGCGCAGGGGAGGCCCCTCCAGACACCGAATGTCTCTCGGGCTTTTACCAAGCAACATCTGCGCCCAGCCACCGCCACCTCCAGCCCCCCAACCTCCATCGCCGTCGCCCGCCGCACCACACCCCCTCCACGTATTGTGTCGTCGCCTCTCGCTACCAGGAGCGGTCTCCGCACCACCGTGTTAACTCCGATGCCGCAGCCGCCTCCCTCTTGCCCCCCTTTCGCCTCCCCTTTCGCCTCCCCTTTCGCATCCCCTTTCCTCATTCACTTCCCCTTTCGCCTCTCCTTTCGCCTCTCCTTTCGCCTCTCCTTTCGCCACCCCTTTCGCCACCCCTTTCGCCACCCCTTCGCCTCCCCTCCGCCTTCCCTTCGCCTTCCATTCCCCTCCCCTTCCCCTCCCCTTCGCCTCCCCTTTCGCCACCCTTTCGCCACCCCTTTCGCCACCCCTTTCGCCACCCCTTTCGCCACCCCTTTCGCCACCTTTCGCCACCCCTTTCGCCACCCCTTTCGCCACCCTTTCGCCACCCCTTTCGCCACCTTTCGCCACCTTTCGCCACCTTTCGCCACCCCTTTCGCCGCCCTTTCGCCACCCTTTCGCCACCACTACTTCATACCTTTCGCCACCCACGCCACCCCTTTCATACCCTTTCGCCACCCTTTCGCCACCCCTTTCGCCACCCCTTTCGCCACCCCAGCACCGCCACCTTTCGCCACCCCTTTCGCGCCCTTTCGCCACCCCTTTCGCCACCCCTTACGCAGCCCCCTTACGCAACCCCTTACGCAACCCCTTACACGCAACCCCTTACGCAACCCCTTACGCCACCCCTTACGCCACCCCTTACGCCACCCCTTACGCCACCTCTTACGCCACCCCTTACGCCACCCTTTACGCCACCCCTTACGCCACCCCTTACGCCACCCTTACGCCACCCCTTACGCCACCTTACGCCACCTCTTACGCCACCTTACGCCACCCCTTACGCCACCCCTTACGCCACCCCTTACGCCACCCCTTACGCCACCCCTTACGCCACCCATTACGCCACCCCTTACGCCACCCCTTACGCCACCCGTTTCGCCTCGCATTTCGCCGCCCTCTCGCCGCCCAAGCTTTAACCCGTTCCATCGCCGTCGCCCGCCCCGCCGCAGGGTCCCCGCCTCTTGCTGCCACAACCGGTCCCACCACCGTGTCCACTCCGCCGAGCTGCTGCCGTCCCCACCCCTCCACCCGGCCCTCCTTCGCTCCCGCCGTCGCGGTCCCGTCGCGCCGTGGCGGCGCGGCCGCGCCCTCTCGAGGAGCCGGGACGCGCGAGGTCGATGGCAGCGCGCGATCGGAAATCGAAAGGCGCAGTGGCGGCGGCGGCGCGGAGGCGGAGGGGGCCGCGGAGGCGGTGGCGGCTGAGGCGTCAGCGGAGGCGGCGGCAGCGGATGCGGAGGCGGTGGCGGCGGAGGCGGTAGAGGCCGCGGAGGCGGAGGCGCCGCCGGTTGCGGTTGCGGTGGCGGTGGCAGTGGCAGTGGTGGCAGTGGTGGTGGCGGTGGTGGTGGCGGGGGCGGTGGCGGTGGCGGTGGCGGGGGCAGGGGCGAGCGGCGGGGGGCGGGGGCGGGCGGGGGGGCGGGGGGGGCGGGGGGCGGCGGGGGGGCGGGGCGGGGGGTGGCGGGGCGGGGCGCGGGGCGGTTGGGGCGGCGGGGGCGGCGGGGGCGGCGGCGGCGGGGGCGGCGGGGCGGCGGGGCGGCGAGGGCGGCGGGGCGGGGGCGGCGGGGGCGGCGGGGGCGGGGGGGGGGCGGCGGGGGCGGCGGGGGCGGGGGGCGGGGGGGCGGCGGGGGCGGCGGGGGCGGCGGGGGCGGCGGGGGCGGCGGGGGGGCGGCGGGGGCGGCGGGGGCGGCGGAGGAGGCGGAAGAAGCCGAGGGGGCGGAGGCGGTGGAGGAGGCGGGGGCGGCGCGATGACGAATCACTCGGACGGCGACGGCGGCGCGGCGACGGGGCGGCCGGGCGAGGGTAATGGAGGGCGCGACCGATACGACGCTATGCGGCGCGGCGTGATGCCATGCAACGCCCTCCGGCAGACACAGTGCGATGCAGCTCAGCGTCTAAACTACCAACGGGAAGGAAATTAAGAAGATAGAAGAATGTTTTACATGCAATCAATTCATTCTTCCTTTGTTGCTTCATCAATGAAAATGGGACATTATGGAGAGATAAATGGGAAGGTCTTAAATAATACAGGAATGCTTTGGTAATGAGCACGGGAATCATCAGGATTGGTATACTCCACAGCAATCCTTTTTCCTTACCTCTCATATATCAAGCCCCTTCTGTTGATAGATCAACTCGGATAACACATGCTACTTTCACCATCGTGTTTATCCATGCGATTGTGTTTGGTCATTCTATCCACTGAATATATATGTTTGTTTCCCTTGTGGATGAATGTGTTCGTGATCATTTATATGTAATCTGCATTTTCTCCAATTTTGAGATGTTTATTTCATGATTACTTCTCTACCCATTTTTTTATTTTAAGACTAACTACTACGAAAATAGTCAATTTATAGGCATAGTAATGTTGTATTACTCTGTATTATCTGTTTTCAATACTTGATCCGTAAGTTGTTGCATTCTCTACTAACCCTAAAATAAAATAGTGTTTTGTGTGTCTTATTTTTAATTTTATTTGACAGTGGAGCTCGTATTTTGTTTAACATTTGTTCTCAGAATTATTCTTCTGATTTCTCCTTGAATTGTCTTCATCGTATTAAACATTCCACGCAGTATCATTTCATTACTTATTTTCTCTTAACATTATTGTAAATCTTAAAAATTATGTATTGTAACTAGCAGATATTGAGGTTCCTGCAAGCCTATTTCAGTTTTACTGGACAAAATGAGTTAATATTTTATGAAACCTATCACCCTCAACAATTTACTGAATGACAAACTATTGATTACGTAATTTATTGGTTCTATCTGTTTCTCATGTAAATCATTAGAAGGAGTGACTGCATCCATGACAAAGACTTCTAATTAATGAAACTAGAACTGACACCCTGTTAAAGATCTATTCTAAACGACATCATTAATTAATATTAAATGTTTCGAGTCACGTTCTCATGTAATCTGATGTTGCCTACTTCTTCTCACCCTTGTCCAAGAGATGGCTGTTATTAAAAAGCGCCCATTGAATACAACGCACAAAAAAGGGACGAAGCAGCAGGCGTCGCCGTTCGCTGCTTGTAACCCTGGAGCACCGGGCGCGGGGAGGCGCCGTGAGATTGGAGGGCGAGACGTCTGCCCCTGAGGCCGAGGAGCCCCGATCGATGCCCGGCGCGGCGTTTTTACCACGGGACTGCCTTGCGGCGCGCCCGCCCGCCCGCCTGCCTAGGCAGCTGCCCGCCGCCCACACGCTTCTTGTCTACCCGCCCCCACCTCACCCCGCTCTCGTCTTCGCCTCGGTCCGCCCCGCCACGCGTCTTCCCCGTCCCCGTCCCACCACGCCCCCGCCCCGCCCCATCCCGCCTCGCCACCGCCCCGCCCCGCCCCCGCCCCGCCCCGCCCCGCCCCCGCCCAGTCCCCTTCCCCGCCCCTCCCCCGCCCCGCCCCCGCCCCGCCCCGCTCCACCATCGCTCACCCGCCCTCTCCCCCCCACCCGGCTTCACACTCCTCCCCGTCCCGCCTCGCCTCGCCTCGCCTCGCCTCGCCTCGCCTCGCCTCGCCTCGCCTCGCCTCGCCTCGCCTCGCCTCGCCTCGCCTCGCCTCGCCTCGCCCCGTCCCGTCCCGTCCCGTCCCACCCCTCCCCACCCCACCCAAGTCCCGGCGTCTCGCTCATCACTCGCCACCCAAACCTTTACCAGGCGTCTGCGAATGATCTCATTCCACTTTTAATACACTGATTGATTTGGAATTCCTAGTGCTTCAACTGCTAATGTCATTACTTCCTAATTGTAGTGCATGTATTTCCTTGGGAGATGGCGATCTGCCGCCCCCCCCCCAGGATGGCGAGATCTCCCGCCGACCAACACGTGGACCTGCGGGTTTTCGCAACCAGGTATGTCCTACCAGTGGGTCACTGTCCCAGCCTGGACAAGCTCTAAGCTCCCGAGTGGTTTCCCGCCCTGTCCTGTAGTGTAGGTCATGTAAGTGTAGGTGTGTATACAGGACTAAGGATAGGACAAGAAAGAGGAAAGAAATATCGCTCACAGTCCGTGGACTTCGGAAGAGTACTGGTCCGGTAATCGCATGTTGATTCCTTCCGCTGCACCGTCTTCTCCCACCCACGCATGCATCTCTTCCCCGCGCCCCTTCCCTCCCGCCATTTCCTCCGACCCGCGCCCCACCCCCCGCTTTGCAGGTCGTGCGACGAGAGGGAAATCGATGTCTCGGCGTCATGTTTACCCAACAGAGCAGAGCGCCACGAGTTCTTCTGCCGTTTTCTTGCTGCGACGTCGCTCCTATGCGATCTTTATGAGCGCCAGCGTCGATGTTAAGGCTGGATTTTTTTCAATGGCCTCGACAATTGCGCAGTCTGTTTGGTGAGGGAATGAGGACGAGTTAACCGTCCTCTATGCAAGAGAATAGATGCTCTTCGGTTTCACAATACTTTTTTTGTGTTCCCCGTGATATTATTCGCGAGCATGACCATTATACCAAAACTTCGCTCTCGTATAGGGCGGAAAGATCAGGTTCCATTTTAAAACGGAATTTCCATTTCACATTTGCTTTCACGTTTTAGTGTATTCGTCATGATGTTTTGTTCTCTTTTGCAATTACTTTTTTATTTCCTTCTTTTATGTGTAATTTTATGTCATATCTGACTGCGATATTCTGCCTGAATTATTAATATTACCAACTCCTTATTTCGTTTTGCTAGTTGATTACATCCTCTACGCTCAGTGAGAGAGCTGTCAACAAGGAAAGGCTTACACATTTATGTCGTTCCTTTCTGCAGTGCAGAATGGGGAGCGTTGCGGTAATGTATCAAAATATATATTTTACATGACAATCTTATCAGGGTTTTACTCTTCTATACCACAGACGTTGCCAAAAGCAAATATAAATAAGAATTCTTTTTGTCACGTACAAGTATAAATTAAGTTAATTACGTTCCATGTCCATTCGCTGAATTATATTTAACCCACTTTTAATTTTTTAATACCCACTTTCTGCGACATTTGTTTTCAAATAATAATAGGTCTCTCGAAGGAATATAACATGCAAACTATAAGATAATCCAAGGCTGTAGTGATGCGTACACTGATACATAATCCTAAATTTATAGATTTTTAATTTAATGTGTGAGAGAACAAACAATTAATGAGCACTGAATACAGTAATTTATCAGTCAAGGCACGGCTCCATGTCAATGTATCACTTATGAGCTAGGATTGACAAGTTCTGCAAAGTGAGGCCATTGAGTGGTCGTCAGCGGCTTCCCTTGTGGGCACCGCTTTGCCGGGACACCGCGTGGTAATTGTCGGGAGAACCACTAAGAATCCTGCTAGGATTTCATCCATTAATATCATGAACCCATCTCATATTATCAAAATATGTAAGAAAAGGTACATTTTAGCTCATTCAAGAAGACCCCTGCGTATAAGAAGAAAATTGGAAATTAATATTAAGATAAAAATAGAGAAAAATTAATACAAGCTGTTCAAATTTATAAATTACTAAGGAGAATACCAGTAGAAAAGGAAATACAAATGTACCACCAAGATCGTCAGACAACTATGTTCAGTCTACTGAGCAAGTATTTCGATTGACATGGTTTCCGAAGCACTGTAGTTTAAAGGCGATAACCGCTCAATAATAACTTACAGGAGAATAACACGAGGGGTTGCAATTTCTGAAAATTTCTTCTATTTAGTTTGGAGAAAGTTATTTAAGACTCCGGAAAATCGATGACGAAATTTCAACGGATATTCACGTTTTGGTGTTCCCTGATATCGAAAAAGTATTTTTTTAAACGTCCTTCTGCCTGGCCGCCCCTCCGTAAACAAGTCTAGCGCCTAAACCACTAAAAGTATTATTATCAAGAAGAAAATTTCCCTATCTTTCTTTACCGGTTCTCAAGGCCCTGTGGGTTTGAAACGAACTCTTTTTTTTTTAATTTGGAGGTAATTCACATAACACCCCTAGAATATTGCAAAATTTTATAAAAATGGCACCAAATATTTTTTAAAAATGTATTATAAGATTTTAAAGAAAGGCACTTTTAAATATTGTATAGATCTTATTTCCAGGATTTCCCTTGAATTTTCGAAAGTTGCATTACTTTGAAATTTTTTCGATTCCCTCATATATTATTGAGAACATTATTGAAGATATATTGCTTCAAATGAAATTTGTTCACCACAATTAGTTTTTTAGTGGCAAGTACGTTATTTTAAAAAATGTAGTTTTCGTATAATTTTGAATGAAATCTGTGGACATTTAAAAAATATTAAAAATAATATTAATGCGGGTCAAAATACCTCTCGTAATATTTTGCTAATAAATAATTAAAATATGTCGACGAAATTTAAAATTGAAAAATAAATAAACACTAGAAAATGTGACCAAAGGTAAGACGTTAGGGCACTCGGGAGTTAGGACAAAGTAAATAAGATTAATTGAGATATATTTAAAATAATAGAAAAATTTTTTGTAAGTAAATATTTTTACAAGAAACATTGTTGACTAGACAAATGAACTCGGATGTGCAGTAGCAGAGTCAAAAAAAAAACACTAGCATCAAAATCACGAGAAAACAATGAAAAAAAGAGAAACTGGGGGCAAGATGAGTTGTTAGAAGTGTATGTTAGGCAGAACGTAATGTCTCGTTTGATGTAGGATGTATCCCGGTAAGCTGTATGATTTTATAAAAGTTTTAAATCAAAACTAGTTGTGATATTAGCAAGCGGCGTATGTTAGATCGCGTAGTTAACGAAATGTTAACGAATTATAAGTTAATTTAGAAATGCGCGAACACTATAAATTCACGGTGATATGGATGGGGTGAAATTAATTGACGAATTACGTGAATTAATTGGACGACCCAATCTAATGGAACTGTAAAAGGTGGATGACCAAGATGGGTTTTTTGATTCTTTCGACACATTGCGAAGATGTCTGCATTTCAATGAAAGGGAAGTGCTAAATTTAAGAATTTCGTAAAGACATTGACAGAGTAAATGTAGAAGGCCAAGAATGTTATATAAAATACTTTAAATTAAGTTTAAAGAGGAAAAGAGTAAAAATAACGATGACCATCATAAGCAGGAAAAGTAGTAAAATTAGTGAAGATAAATATACCAGAACTAGTATATTTAATTAATTTAATTAAATATAAAACAGATAATTTTATGTTTTAACAGTAGAAGATAAATATTGAATTTATCATTTTAGAAAGAAAAGAAAAGATATTATTAAATTAATAATTGCAGTCATAGTCACAAGTGGCTGTAATTTCAGTTAACAGATTAATTATTGTTATTTAGAAAATGTATGGTAGTATAAACCAGAATAGAATCCAATTTCCCATCATAGCAAATATTATTACCTGCCGTGACTTCCTAAGAAGGGTTGTATTCTGGCTCACAAATAATAACATGAAATATTAAGTCCTGAGAAGCAAGAATCATTGCGCCCCGTTAAGAAAAACTGTAGCGAAAATTGCAGTTAAATAAGTGCTTGAATTACAAAGGAAATTAAATTAAATAAATTAGGAAATAATAAGAGAAGAAAGGGGTATTATCTCAATTTTTTTCAAGAATGGCTGTTTTTTTCTTTTTACTATCGCATTTACTTGGGATATTGATCTTAATGACATAATAGAACACTTAATGACATAATAGAAACGCTTTTTTTTATGTAATCATTATTTTCTTTTCAAAACTTACAAAACAATGTTTTTATATTATCTCTCACTTTGTTAATATTTACATTACGAGTGTTTTAGACATATTACTGCACTTTTTAATACAAGTGCTTCAAATTATTTCTCTTAAAGTTTCTCGTAAACTCGAAAGTTTTCTGTAAAAATGAGCTCCTAAACTGTTTAAGAAACGCTTAAAGGGCATATCCACAAAAACGGCTTTACATTTTTCAATAAAAATTTGCATGTAGAACCATGACTTCCGCTTCTATAATAATATTAAAGTCATATTTCAGTTGCTGGCATCGTTAGCCGAATTGCTTAACAACGCTCCGTGAAGACAGGAAACTTAAGCACCTCGAGACACCACGGATTTCTAAATGAGTGACCGTCCGGGAAACCTTGTTACTAACGGCGCCGAGCCCTGGGCGAAGTGATAAAATGCTATGACTGACAGCAGCGTTACGAGACAAAAGACGAAATTTAAAAGAGTATTACTCCACCTCTATCTACTTGCTCAATACCCTAAAAGATGACTAAGAGCCGAAGTTGCAAAAACAGCGCAACAGAGTTTTTAGAAATCCTACTATTGCAGGATCGAAGTATTAAGAATACGTGATAATTTTTTTATGCACCAAACATGGCAGCTGAAATGAAGATAGAGCAAAACCAATTTACCAGACCAGAATAAAGAGATTACAAAACTATTCCTAGAAGGTCTGCATAATTGAATATCACCAACATTTCTATAACCTATAGTTGAATCGATAAAACTAATTATGTTTTCGTATTCTTTATCAAAATGAGATGGGTAGTTACTGGTTTCCTACTGAAAGAATATCCATCATGATCACAGGTTGAGCAGTTCCTAGAAACCTTTATCTTTACAAAAAAAACAGAGCAATTTAGTCGATTACAGGCCGATTCGCGTACATTTTGTGCATAGAATCCAGACGCCACAAAAACGCGCGCTACAGACACTCGAAATGGCTTGCTAAATGACGAACAGCCAAAAGTACGCAAGTTGTTGCGTAGCACATCGCTTCTGCGCAGACAAGGCGTTCCGAGGCGAAGAAAGGACCTCGTCATTAAAGCTATTCAAACAGACATTTGCAGAGCCTTGAAACATATTCACTACCGGAGGTCCTCTCGTTGCATAATCCCGCGGAGCTGTTTACACGGCGCCCAGGTTGAGCAGCCTCTAATGAGGGCTACCGGTGGCATGTCTGGCGCTGAGAGGTAATTACCCTTTGTTCCTCCAGTCGCCGCGCGCAGAACGAGGATAAGCCGTAAAATCTCGAGAAGGGAGGTGAAAGCGCATTGGGGGAGAGCATTGCGTCTGTGAGGGTGAGGGTGAGGGTGGCAGCGCTGGGCAGGATTCTCCTCCTCGAAAGACGTTATCTGGTGCGGAGACGAGAACTAAAGAGAAGGAGGAAAGCGAGAAGGTAGGGAGTGGAAGGTGAAATTTGGACATATGCATGAGAGGTCGAGGAGAAAGCGAAAACGATGGCAAAGCCGACGGCGAAGACCGATGGCAATTGTAAGGACGCGAGACAGGACAAGGACCATGATGAGGGGGAGGCTGAGGGTGAGGGTGAGTGCGAACGAGAGAGCGAGGGTTAGGGCGAGAGTGAATACGAGAATGCGATCAAGGCAGTGAGCGAGGGTGCGGGTGAGGGTGAGGGTGAGAGAGTGTGAACGAGAGGGCAAGATCGTCCAATTGCGGGCGAAAGACAGCGGATAGGGTGATTTTGAGAGCGTGAGTGAGGGTAACAATGAAAGTGACAAGGACGAGGATAACAGTGAATAGGGCTTGGGCGACTAAAGGCGAGGGCGACAGATAGCGAAAGAGGGGAGGACGAGGGCTTATGTCAGAGAGAGGACGAGGGGAGAATTAGCGACAGCGGTTGCGGTTGCGGTGGTTGCGCTGTTCCAGAACAAGACTGGTGATCTGGCGGCAACATCAAGAGTAATGCCGGAAGGAAATACTATTTTGGAGTGTACAGCGAAGATATTAATAAAGATGATGACGAAGACGATGAAGATGAAAACATGACAAAAATGACGAAGAAACGAAAACTAATATGATCAAACCCAATATCGTTGACGAAGACAATAACGAAGGGCCGTCAATGATTACAACAACGATATTCTTGAAGATAATGACGAAGCAAGACGAATTTTATTGATTGATTTTTTCGTGTTCCGTTCCGTTTCCGGGCACGTCAACTGCTTTGGTCATTAGTCCCGCCAGTGTAGTGCATGTTTTTCTCGGGATGGTGGTGATCATCCCCCGCTGGATGGCGAGATCCGGCGCCGACCTACCGTCGGCTAGTGGGGTTTCCCCCTAACTAGGACTCTCCCACCAGCGGGAAACTGCCCCAGCCGGGACAAGCTCTAAGCTTCCGACCGGTCTCCCGGAATATATGGTAGTGTAGTGCATGTTAGTGTAAGTATGTGTGTGTGTAAGGAGAGAGGATAGGACAAGGAAGAGGAAGGACAGATCGCGCGCGGTCCGTGGCCCGTTTGGTAGGGTACTGCTCCGGCATTCGCCTGGTGTTGATCGGAGAAACCACGGAAAACTACCGATCAGAGCAGCTGGCCGCTAGAATTCTCCTCCAGACAGCGACTGAATTCGACCTAGCTGAAAAGCTAGTATCGAAAGTCCTGCCGCCGTGGGGAGTGGGAACCTAGGACCTCCCGGTGAGGGGCGCTGCAGTGACACCAGTTGACGCACTGAGCAACCGCTCCCGGTAGGAAGACGAAGTTGAACGGAACGCCAGAGGAGGTAGAAGGAGTCCAGAGGGAAGAGGAGGCGCAAGGAGTGAAGGGAAGGGAAGGCGGAGGCGGAGCCGCCGTGGGACGGGGGACACCCGCTGACACTTGTCGCTGGCGCATTGTTCGCGCGGCTGGCGACAGCCATTGTGTTCTGCGCGCCGACTCCCGCGCGTCATTCAGCCAGCGCTCGGCGGCGGTAGCGGCGGCGACGCGAATTAGGTTCTGGCGCGGAGACGGCCTCCGGCAGGCGGACATGGCGGCATTTGTTTTCGCCAATCAGCAGAGGATCCCGGTGGGAGGTGGGGGGTATGGGGGCTATGTTCCCCACCGAAAAATCTAGAGAAAAACGTTTGTTACCTTTTTAGTAGGGAAAATTTATTTAAATACTTATTTATGTTAGAATTTTGAAATTATTTAAAAAATAACATAGTATAGTATCATATATACACTATAAATATATACAATACAATAACAATTATAATTATTAATTGGTGCTATTTTCATTTCGAATTTTTTCTTGTTAACTGGTGTTAAGGCCACGACCGTTCCATGCCCTCCACTTAGATGTAGAAAAATGCTAATGTTTCTGATTAATACATGTACGACCAAATACGTAGATAATAAGTACTTGTGTTAGTATAAACTCCGAGTAGGTAAGACAAGAGAACCTGTAAGCAGGAAGTACTAGCGATAAGTGTATTTTCAGGTAACGGGAATGCTGACATCTCAATCCGCGTAGCAACACCAGTTAACAAGAAAAAAACCGGAATATAATTATTAATAATAAAATTCCATGATGTTCTCCCTCAAAATGATGGACTGGATCCGCCCCTGTCGTCAATGAACACGAAGTCTGAGCAGGCCGGTCTTTCAAATCCGTATTATGCCAGAAAATAATAACCAAACGGAAACAGTTAAAGGCAAAAAGTATTTTAAATCATTTTTTTACATCTGTAAAAACCCAGGGAAACAATATTCCCCCAATTTTTATGGTCGTAATTATTCTCGGTGTGCTCATCGCTTTCCGGGATGCCACCATAAGCTCTGCTTGCTGAATTTTCAAGTTCCTCCGCCAAATTACACAGCTCTATGTCCACCTGACCTGAAGAGAGCCCGAGCAACTCCCTGCATCTCACGTTGAGGTAGCCCTTGTGAACAACTCTGAGCGGCAAAACCAATGTTCCCGAGATAGACTCAGGGTCCAAATTTATTTATTTTTTTATTTACTTATTTTACGTCAAAAAACAGTTAAAACTGTGTATAACGTGCTATGGGGAAAAGTAAATTGTGTGCACATTTTCCAAATTCTGTGATCCCTACACTAAGACATATACTACTTGAATTTTGAATTAAAAAAAGTCGGATAAAAATATCAAGCCCTCAGTTAACCCAATGTCTTCCAAGGTACTATAGTTACCGGTGCAAGAATGTGTGATGTCTGTGAATAATGTGTGAATTACCAATGCATATGTCACAAATATAATTTCGTTATGTGAGATTTTCCACCCCAAGTTCATTAACAAAAAAATTCCTTCCCCCTACATCACCTCGATTTTTTTAAATATTTATTCTACAACACCTATATTATTTCTTTTACTGCAATAATATTAAATAAGTTCTATCAAATCATGTTTTTACTCTTAATATTTTTTCTAACAGTTTAAATATAATATTTCCAGAAATATTATACGGTGCATTATTAAAATACTCACACTTTTTCTAACAAAGCAAAGTACAGCAAGTGGAAGCACAGATATTCATTTTCATAACAGATTACCCTTTTTTAAAATTTAATAATTATTCAAAAATATGTAATAATAAAAATAATAATAATAATAGTAATAATAATAATAGCAATAATAATAATAACAATAATAATAATAATAATAAATGAATAAATAATTCTGTACATATATTTCAAGAAATATATTAAAACATAGTAATTAGAATCAATATATTCAATTTAGGATACATTCATTTTGTAGTTTTATTTCCTGCTGCCCCCTTAAGAATTTCCTCTAGCCATTCCTGTAGTAGGAACTTAAGTATTTTTCCGTCTGTATGGATCACAACCCTTCCTCATCAATGTGGTAGGTTTTTTTATTGATTGATTTTTTCGTGTTTCCAGGCGCGTCAACAGCTTTGGTCATTATTCCCGTTAGTGTAGTGCATGTTTTTCTTGGGGGATGGCGGTGATCTTCCCCCAGTGGATGGCGAGATCCGGCGCCGACCTACCGTCGGCTAGTGGGGTTTCCCCCTAACCAGGACTCTCCCACCAGCGGGGCACCGCCCCAGCCGGGACAAGCTCTAAGCTCCCAACCGGTCTCCCGGAATATGTGGAAGTGTAGTGCATGTTAGTGTGTGTGTGTGTGTAGTGTGTAGGGGAGAGGATAGGACAAGGAAAGAGGAAGGAAGATCGCGTGCGGTCCGTGGTCCGTTTAGTAGGGTACTGCTCCGGCATTCGCCTAGTGTTGATCGGAGAAACCACGGAAAACTACCGATCAGAGCAACCGGACGCTAGAATTCTCCTCCAGACAGCGACTGAATTCGACCTAGCTGGAAAGCTAGTGTCGAAAATCCTGCCGCCGCGCCGTCAGGACTCGAACCTAGAACCTCCCGGTCATAGGCGCTGCAGTGACATCAGTTGATGCACTGAGCTACCGCTCCCGGTAATGTGGTGGGTGGTTCCTGGTCAATGTTGCAGGTAACGCTCCAGCGAAATCCGCGCTATCGCTCAAACACAGCAGCCTCATGGATTTACTGCGTTACTGTGAACTCACCGCAGCCGTTTACACATTAACGTGAAATTTACAAAAGTGGGGTTTCGAGAAAATAAACCGCTGCACCGCTCGATCTGAATCGTGATTGGACATATGTGGGAACAGTCTAGTCAATTTCCACGAGGGAATCTGTGTAGAACCGCACTATTTAACCTATTTCACATATTTCCTACTAATATACGTTTTAATTGCAACATATTCACTCATGGCTTTTACAAACATCGACGCCGCATTTAAATGTGTCGCAACATAGATAATAAAAAAGTAGCGTTGGTATAGAATTAAAAAAAAAATATTCCCCCACTACTTAAATTTCTAATCTCATTAGTGTAGGCTAGCTCTTCGGTACGGCCCCACCCTCTTACCAGCTGCTACCTATCGGCACCGAAGGTATTTTTTCCATTTTATCAATTTTTACTTTCCCTAGTACTAGAATCGAAATGTCTTTTAAAATATTACAGAAGATTAAAACAAACCTACATGCAAATTTTCATTGAAGAAATTGGAGTCGTTCTTAAGAAAAGGTTGTTTGAGCGTTCTCATGTGAAAACTGAAATGTTGGAAAAAATAATGTGAACATTTTTTAAATCAAAAACGCAATCCTTTTAATTTGTTTTTATTGATATTGACAAAAACAAGAAGATATGGAAAATAAGGCAATGATGAGAGCTTTCTAAGAGGCGAAAGTGTGGAAAGGAATAGCTGGCTTAGAAAAAGAAAACATTTTCTTTCTGTATTGAAAATTCAAGAAGTACATGGCTTGGGGTAGGGATCACAGAATTTTGAAAACTTGCACAGACGTCACTTCTCCCCATAGCACTTCACACAGTTTTTAACTGTTTTTGACGTAAAATAACTAACTTAATAAATAAATGTCAGAACTGCAGGGGTATCGGAGTAATTGACAGCTACTGACAGGGTGTATGAGGGCTGTTAGGATGTCAGTGCTGCAGAGCGACAGATGAAGATGCGAGCGGAGAGCGATGATCAAGGGATGTAATAAGCTCGGTTAGAAACTTTGCAGAGCCGAGAGTGCCAAAGTGTGTAGAAGTATGACAAGGGGAATGGGTTTTCCCGTCGACCCGAGGATACCTGCATTTATTATTTTAGTGATTGTTGAGAATGCATGTGGTTCGTAGGCGAAGTTTCAGCTGCCGAGTCACGCTCAAGAATATATGAAATATTCAGTTTTCCACATATTTTTGTTACTTCAGTCTTCCGTATATAAAACAGAAAATACAAGAACAAATCAGACGTACAGACCAATGTTCAGGGGATACTTTCTGACGGGAGCCTCTCTGTATGTGTCACTTGAAATAAACATTTCGCATACCAACCTCATGTAACTTCCATGACTGATCTAGGTAGGTTTCATCGTAAAAACATCAAGACTTGTTTTAACTCATTTTTAAAGTAATTTTCATTTGACTGTAGGATAACAGTGCTTTGAAATGACAGCGTGAGAGAATGAGGCAAGCGGTGAAGAAGGGACAAAATGGCTTTGTTGCTGAGATATCAGGGTGCCAATTGTTATGAACTCCTATGGTACTTTGTCCTAATTTGTGTATTATCCACATTTGAAAATGTCTCATTATCAGAACTTTGTGGTTGCGAGAGATAACGATGAAAGTTGAAGTTTGTTATGAAATGGGACAAACTGGCAAGACTGAGGTTACTGACTTCCTGAACTTTGCTAAGAACACACTTATTTGTTCCAGATACTTGAAGGAACTGGGTTGACATTTATTAAAGAACGAAGAAAATTCCTCGAGTTAATACAAGCCCGCGGCAACTACACTACTTTGTGAAAAGATTATTCTGTTCTCGAGAAAGTGTGTGAAATGTTCATGAGGAACACTGCAGCGCCTCTGACCGGAAGGTCCTAGGTTCGAGTCCTGATGGCAGCAGGATTTTCGACACTGGCTTTTCAGCTAGGTCGAATTCAGTCGCAGTCAGGAGGAGAAATCTAGCGGCCGGCTGCTCTGATCGGTAGTTTTCCGTTATTTCTCCAATCAACACCTCAACACCAGGCGAATGCCGGAGCAGTACCCTACCAAACGGGCCACGGGCAACAGACCGCGCGCGATCTTTCCTTCCTCTTCCGTGTCCTCTCCTCTCCCCTTACACTAACATGCACTACACTACCACGTTGAAACATGCCCACTAACTGCTACAATTATTGGGCGATTCGTCGTAACCTGTTTCCGAATTTCTAATAACATGGGCGCCAGGTAAAAGGTTACGATAATATTTTAACTATTATTACTCTGATAAAAACTAAATATTATCCCGCTAGCTGGGTCGATAGGTCACGTCAGAAATAATCGCTATTATCTATTAATAGCAGATTACCCGATCTGCCTTCTATACAGAATGGCGAGGAATCTGAAAACATAGATTATTTGATCTAGCTATTTATTAGCTTGAATTGGCCAATGAAAATCATTTATCTTTCTTTCAAAGAGAAACTTAATGTTTAATTCCTATTAAAAAAGTAGCAAATTAATAATGTAAAAATTTAAAATGAAAAACTTTCTTTAGTCATGACCTGGTTCGAAGCTGATACGGCGATTCTGGTCATCGCGTGCTCTTGATTGATGCTACCTCGAAGAAACGTCTTCCCTGCTTTCTTGTGGCTCCGAAGTCCCGAAGTCCAATTACCACGAATCCTCTTCTCTTCTTTAAAAAATGAACACCGCCGATTCACCGCTCCGCACCACTCAAATATTTGTTCCAGCGCCACTATATTATGTCTGATGCCCGCTCTCTCCGTATAAATATCCAGCGCCTTTATGATTACATAGTCTTAGAAAGTATTACAAGTTCACTTCTGGTTCTTCCATGAAAATATTCAGAGTCCGAATATGTCCCTCAAGTCCGATTCTTGCTCTACCACACAAAAATACGTCAAAGTCCTAACATGCACAAATTAATCTATTCGCGAGCGAACTGCTCACCGTCACGACATGCGACCGAATGAATTTTTTCGTCCATTTAAAACCACGCCTTTCTTTTATTTCGACAAAATGCCACAAACTTCCGTTTTAATAACAAGTTGACGCTTCGTCAACCAATCCGCAAATCTCTTATATTTTCTCCTACTCACGCCGTCACCTCCACGGTCCGATGAATGTTTGCTTATCCTGACAACAAGCACGACGTCGTTACTAAGGCGCCAGATTGCTTATTATTTGCCCTAACCATTTCGTTCATTTACGACAAATATTATGTAATAAAACATGTCCCCATATTGGTATGTCACAACGTATTCCGGGAGACCGGTCGGGAGCTTAGAGCTTGTCCCGGCTGGGGCGGTGCCCCGCTGGTGGGAGAGTCCTGGTTAGGTGGAAACCCCACTAGCCAACGGTAGGTCGGCGCCGGTTATCACCATCCAGTGGGGGAAGATCACCGCCATCTCCCGAGAACAAACATACACTAATCTTACGGGACTAATGACCAAAGCTGTTGACGCGCACGGAAACACGAAAAAACCAATCACTCAATTAATAAGGAGACTTGTAAGACGTCGGTGAGGCTGGGCTACCGGCCGGCGGGCAGTGGTGAGCGCAGCGGGGGCGGGGGCGGGGGGCGGTCTGCACAAAGGCCGGGCGGCGGTGCTGCGCCGAGGGAACAAGTTGCTGCTCAACTCGCCAAGTCCCGTCTCAAAGTCCTGGCGGAGGTCGAGGGGGCGTCTGCGAGGCTTCGTTTCCCACACGTCCAGATTAGCCCGAGCAACTTCTCGCCTAGGCTGCCCCCGGCAACCCGCTCCCCCCCTCCCCCGGCGCCTGCGTAGGGAGAGGCAGCGTGGAGAAATATCTCTGTGGAAGGGAGCATTTGCAGACAGTGCCTTTATCTACAATTCTGAACTTAATTATGCTGTCAGCGAACTCCTTATGTATGTGTGTTGCCGCTACGCAATACTATCACTAAAAACCCGATTACATTTTAAGTTTTCAATTCAGTAACAATTATGTAGGTGTTGTAGGTCATAAAATGTCTAGTTTAGTGGAAATATAACATCTTTAGAAACTGTTATTAAACAAAGAAATAAAAATCCTTCCGGAGGATCACTCAGGTGACAAATTAGATCCTAGAATAATTCTAGTTCTGAGTGGATAATATTAGTTTTCACGAAATGTATTTCTTAAAAATACCATTTATTGGTAAATACTCATTTAAAATAATTTAGCTGTTTGTCGGCAAGATACACAACCGGCTGAATTAGCTCAGGATGAGAATTGCCGCTATCTCGTCAGTGAGTCTGACTGGGAGATTCTAGGGTTCTAGGCCCGACGGTGGCTGGCTGCCTTTCGACACTAGCTATAGAACTAGGTCAAATTCAGCAGCTGTCTGGAGGAAATTGGCGGCCGGCTGTTCGTATCAGCGGTTTTCGGTGGATTTTCCCATCAAGAACAGGCGAATATCGGAGCAGTATCCTATCATACTGGCCACGAACGGCGCGCGATCTTTCTTTTCTCTTCTTTGTTCTATCCTTAGCCTTCATTTATCTTTCATGCACCACACTACCAAATATGTCGGGAAACCTGTTGGAGGCTCCCCTCTTTCTACAACTGGAGCGATGGGAAATAGCAGGAAGGGAAGATTCCTCACAAACCGCAGTAAGGGTCGGTGCCTCATTTCACCATCCAACGTGAGAAGGCCACCACTATTTCCAAGGGGTAAAACATTCACTATACTAACGGGACTAAAGATAATAGCAGTTGACGTGCCCGGAAACGTCAATCAATCAATCAATCAAAAGCATGTTTTTGATCCACAATGTATGTTCTATATACAATACCTCTATATTAAATACACGAAACCCTACTGAATAATTTTATGATAAAAGAGCCTTGATTAATTATATTTCTTATTAAAAATGTCCAGATCTTTGGAGTACCAAGTTGAGGTTAGTAAGCCCATTCTACATGTGGGTGTGTCTGTGCGCGCGCCCTCCTTGAAGACGACTCCACACAATCGGCATTCGCCGAGCAACGAGCTAGTGCTCGCCCAATCCCGAGCAGCTAACGTGTTCGGCGAGTGTTCGCTCCCTTTGATGTATCCAAAAGATCGACACGCGGTGGGGAGGGCGAACCCGGAATGTTCGTCACTCGGCAAATAGCAAGCAACTCATCCACACTACTCGGAAGTCAACGAGCAGTAGCTCGGTGTTCGCCGAATAACGAATGCGTGGAGCCGCCTTCACCCAATCCCGAGCAGCTAACGTGTTCGGCGAGTGTTCGCTCCCTTTGATGTGTCCAAAAGATCGGACACGCGGTGGGAGGGCGAATCCGCAGTGTTCTCTCCGCCGCCAGAGGCCGCAAATGCGACCTTGCCTGTGAGAGCTGAGCTCTCGGGTGTTTTGAGAATATTCCACCGGCCCGCTACCACAGGCCACCAGGGAGCAGCGTGTGCGTTCCGCGCCGTCACTGAAATTTGTCTCAAAGGACACGTACACATGGGCGGAAAAGCAAAACTTCGCTCAGTCAGCATCTTGTTCATCCACACTTCGGAAGTCAACGAGCAGTAGCTCGGTGTTCGCCGAATAACGAATGCGTGGAGCCGCCTTCACCCAATCCCGAGCAGCTAACGTGTTCGGCGAGTGTTCGCTCCCTTTGATGTGTCCAAAAGATCGACACGCGGTGGGGAGGGCGAACCCGGAATGTTCGTCGCTCGGCAAATAGCAAGCAACTCATCCACACTACTCGGAAGTCAACGAGCAGTAGCTCGGTGTTCGCCGAATAACGAATGCGTGGAGCCGCCTTCACCCAATCCCGAGCAGCTAACGTGTTCGGCGAGTGTTCGCTCCCTTTGATGTGTCCAAAAGATCGACACGCGGTGGGGAGGGCGAACCCGGAATGTTCGTCGCTCGGCAAATAGCAAGCAACTCATCCACACTACTCGGAAGTCAACGAGCAGTAGCTCGGTGTTCGCCGAATAACGAATGCGTGGAGCCGCCTTCACCCAATCTCGAGCAGCTAACGTGTTCGGCGAGTGTTGGCTCCCTTTGATGTGTCCAAAAGACCGACACGCGGTGGGGAGGGCGAACCCCGAATGTTTGTCACTCGGCAAATAGCAAGCAACTCATCCACACTACTCGGGAGTCGGCGAGCAGTTGCTCGCTGTTCGTCGAAGGACGAATGCGTGGAGCCGCCTTGAGAGGGAACCTCTCAGCTGCGCGCACCCAGGACAACCGCGCCTCTTCCCCGCCTCCCGTGTCGTAGGCCTTGCACGGAGCGCTCTCCATTCCGCAGTACCTCCGCAAGCCGCCAGAGGCCGCTGAATGCGACCAGTGCCTGCTGAGAGCTGAGCTCAATAGGGGGCTTTGAGAATATTCCACCGCGCCCTCTACCACAGGCCACCAGGGTGCGCGCGGTGCGGACTTCCGCCGCCGTCACGAAATTTCGTCTTCAGCAGGCTCTTGTAATTCATGAAAAGGAAAAATGAAAACTTCAGCTGAGTTCAGCGATCTTGTTCAGCCCTCTTGATCGACGTTCACACCATCCTCTATTATGATTATGCACGAATTCTTCCAACTATTTCTCCTTTGACTTTACTTCTTTAAATTAAATTAATTTCTCCAAAATTACTTCTTATGTTTACCGGTAAAATTGGGCATTTTAAATGCTACATTTTACATTAAACTAACTTTTCGTAAAGTAATGCAACCTCGGTGTTGCGAATTATGCGTCCATCACCAACAACTTCTGAAAGCAAAGTCCCTGACTTTCCTCCCTCATGCTTCGAAAGAAACTAACAAAAAGATCACCTCCTAAACGAGACAGGTAGTCTGCCGACGTCATTTGCGTAGATATATGGTTCATCTCATCACATATTATCAATCAAACAGGCAGTGATCTCTCTCAGGTAAGATTTCGAAATGGACTTATTAAAGATATGCATAGTTACATATTCTGCGGAAAAATAATTGATGTTTTCACAACGTATCGGAAAGCATAGAGAATAAGAACAAGTAAAAAATCGAACGCGGACGCCCAGGCGAGTAAGAAATTTGACTGAGCAGCCACTGACAAGTTACTTGGTGGACAGATGGCAGCACACCCACCCCGTTAATAGCTCGTCTTCAAAACCAGACTGCGATATTTTGTTTTATTTTCTAGAAACACCTTGAAATAAATTCAAAAATTCATTTTAATTTTTCAAAGAAATTCATATATTCTGTACTGTAATCATAAAAAAGAATAATCGAAGAAACTGTGACGCAACTGTAAATAGTGAATGAGGAATATTATATTAAATACGACACAAAGAAAAACCAAAGACCCGCGGATAAGATGAGAAAAATAAAGATTTAGCGTTCGAGTCGAGCATTTTACGCCATTAGATATCTCCACCAAGCCAGTTCAGAGAGGTTGCTTATACGTCAGCCCCTGTGCAGTCGTTTACGTCCCTAAAATGTATGACCAATGAACGCACCCCATGCGCACATGTGAACTCGATGACGACCACCGTTACCATGATTTTCGTTTTATTCCACATTTTCAAATCCTGGATATCTTCTTGTGAGCGATGTGTCATGGAAATTGCAAATAACCACTCACACCGTAAATAGAAGAGGTGGTAACGCGAACAGCGAATAGCAGTACATGGAGTTGCAAAAAGAGAATATTACGGAAGTGAAACAATGTTGGAGGAGATCAACGTGTTCAGTCGCGCAATGAACGCACTATGAATGGAACCTACGGATTGCAAACGAATTCGAGACAACCAATGCATACACTTCACAACTCATTGCAATTTATTTTCGAGGAAAATTATACCTCTAACAAAAGTTGGGAACTGAACCATGATGGTCCTTGGGTGGCACTTTGTGTCCATAAATCATTCAATTATTTACAATACGGATAGTTAATGTATTCAAGGTTTTGGATGGAAAATTCTGTTAAAACAAAATAATTTATTTTCTCATTTTTCATGCATTAAAAATTGTATCGGTTTAGAAAGGAGAGAGAATGAAATCAAGTAAAAAATCGAACCCAGACCCCCAGACATGTAAGAAATCTGACTGAGCAGTCACCTACAAGTTACTTGGTGGCACAGATGGCAGCACATCCAACTCGATACGCTAATAGTTCTTGATCACGTCCCGGCTGTGATATTTTTTTTATTTTCTATATACACCTTGAGATAAATTCAAACTTTCTTTTGATTTTTTAAGGAAATCAAGTATTCTGTATTATTATCATAAAAGAGCAAAATCGAAGAAACTTTGACATTACTGTAAACAGTGAATAAGGAACATTATATTAAATACGACGCAACACAAATAAAAAATCCGCAGATAATATAATCTATAATATAATATAATTTAATATAATATAATAAAATTTATAATTAAGTCCTGCAATAGTACATATATTTCTTCTGTATCTTACGAATTTCTCTTTATAATTCGCGGCTTTCAACGGATAAATTTCATATTCTTTACGTTATATTATTTTTTTGTTGTGACTACAACATTCATTGTTGTGTTCATTTTATTTTCAATTTCGAGGCATTAATCAAATACAAATAATATTCATATTTTCAACTGAGACAGTTGAGACAATAATAATAGAGAAAATGTAATGAAATATAGACATAATGTTAAATTATCTTACATGGACCATTTAAAAACATATTACTAGTCTTAGAGTTACGAAGTTTTGTTTTGTTTATTCCAGGACTAATGAGGTTTGTGTTTTTCCAACAACAATTCTATCAACAATTAAAAAAAAGTAATGATTGAATATATTTTCCCTTACAAAAATTAGTACCGCTTACGTCTATTAACGACTTTCTTAAATTAAGTTTGTGAATTATGTAGTTTTCATGTAATAACTCGTGATTAGTAGGCATTAAGAACCCAATTAAAATGGTCAATGGATGAAGATATGCATGAGTTAATTACAATGTTCAAATAATTCCAAACATTAAAACATTTTCAGTCATTGAAAACAGTGAATTAACCTTCTAATAAATATTACAAAAAAGTCCTCTAAAGATAAATGAGCTTTGTAACCAGTCCCAAGCCAGTAACAAACATGTATTTTTCCAGAAGTTAATTTGCATTTAGTGCTTCCTTTCCTCCACACTGCATTGATGAAGTATCTTCGTTTCCTCGAGAGATTTGCTTCCCGCGTGTGCGCCTAAACGACTCCAGAAAAAGTCGCGCTTCTGAACCCTTCTCCCCCCCCCCGCATCTAAACAAGTAATAAATGCGCGTATATGGGGGAGCAGTATTACAAAAATTCCGCAAAGTCATAAAAAGGAGTTACGGCTCTCGTTGTGGAAGTTGGAGGCGGAATGAGTGCTCTTACTAAATAATATAATTACGGGGCCCCGGAGCGCGGGGAGGGAGCGCGCCGGAAAAGTTTGCGATGGGCAGCGGCTGTTCATAAACTTCACCTACCGAAACTCGCCGGTCGAGGGCTTCCGGAGGAGGAGGTCGGAGGCAGAGGAGAAATATTGAGTGAAGAGGACTCCACTTTGTCAATAACAAAGTTGTGCCAAAAATGATGATGGCCCCTCTATTGGCGGTAGTTTATTTGAAACCTTGCAGCTTCATTTTGGCCATCGCCTTCCCCGCCATCCATATTTTCAACAGTAGCGTAGCTTGGCCCTGTCAGGTAGTATTTTCGTGATTAAAGTTTCTTTTCTGGTTTGCAAGTTCATAATAAAATTAAATTTTAAAAATATAAAGTTGCCAGACTCACCCATTTTCGGACATAGGAAGTTCCACGAAAATGTATCGATTAGGAAAATGAATCTTGAAATGTTTTTCCATTACAGAATAAGGGTAAATATAGTCAATTTGATGAATCAAGTCGCAATGATCGCTGTAATTGGAAGAAAAGAGTATGGAAATTCACAGTGTTTCAGCAAATTGCGTATTCGTAGGTGCACTGAAATCATCGAAAATATATTTTTCAAGAATTCTTCCAGAATAACATAGCCCCACTAAAAATTATTTCAATGGATTTGTCTCGTCGAAGGGATAGAATAAGCTATTCATCACATATGTAGGAGGCGTAAACCACCAAAAACGAATTTTAGTTGATTAAAAAATAAAAAAGTTAGATATATTAGTTAGAACCTTTTGGATGAATCTACATATTGAAAAATTATTTGTTCTTCTCCACAACAATTGGGGGTACTAGGACAAATGGGGACAAATTGGTCACTTTATGGGCACTGAAATCGGTCTGAACGGGTCTAAACGGATCTAACCGTGAGTGATGTCCAGACTGATGTTACTTCATTACTATATAATGATACAACTCTCCGTACTCTTTCCTTTTCTCTCTCCTCAATTCTTGCCGCTCCTTCAGTCCCTTCCTCTTTCTCTCATCTTTACTCGCCCCCTCACTACCTCACTACCTCACTACACTATTTCTCCCCCTCACTACCTCATATATACACGCTCATCAAAATGTATGCAAAATTATATTAAAATATTCAACATTTTCACTATTGATTGTTAATCAGATATTCGCTTATGCAATTCACAATGCTTGAACGTAAGCAAAATGTCTCTACCAAACAACCTATTACCTTTCTGAGAACCTACAAAACCAACGCAATGCTGGAATTTCCGAGAAAAATCTAAATTAACCAGTCCTGGAGTTATTTAACTAAAGCTTTTCATAGTATTGTGTGGACGGTAATCTGTATCTGTGTACATAAATCTATTTTTTTCTCAAGCGCAAAAAACAACGTAAAAACATAAACAAAAATACCTGTGCTAAAAGCTTTGAAATTTTGAAGACAGCCGTAGGGTCATATGGATTAAAGTTAATAATGTTAGTTTGATTAATAAATAATGTCTATCATGGTCTAGAAATTTACTATAATTTATTTTAATCCAACAAACAATTTTTTAAGAAAAATCATGGAAATTAATGATAGTAGTATTTGCTTTCATTAATTTACTAGAAAATTTTCTAAAGTGTTATAATTACTAAAAATCATGAATTTCTTCTCCATAGATTTTTATACACTCTTGCACGTGCCTCTACACTGCTTTATAGTCGTTTTTAATCGGTATAATCGTACCATCCCGTAGGTATCGGAACAAAAAAGACAAACTGAATAGGACATAAAAACATAATACGTCCTTCAACCAATTCATAAAGTTCATATAATCCAATATAACATATTCATAACGTGTTACACGAAAACATACGTTATTGAATCATGTATGCATGTGAAACGATTGTCAATAACCTTTATCATAAAACAGATGCATGCGGTCTCATCTGCAACGAAACGATCACCCACGACCAGAGAGAAAGCATAGAAAGATGTAACGAACGAAAAGAGCGATGTATGTCGAACATATTAGAGAACGAAAAATACACGGTAGAGTAGAGGGAAAATGATGATGGGTAAAGGAAGAAAAAGAAGTACAGAGGGAGAAGAGCAGACAAGGAAGTGCAGAACTGAAGGAAAGAGGGAGGAGAAGAGGGGAATTATAGAGGAGGATGGATAGATTGGAAGAGAAAAAGGGAAGGGGATGAGTAGAGGGTGATGGGCAGAGAGGGATGTGTAGAGAGAGAAATTCAGAGAGGTTTGGGCAGGGAGAGAAGTGCATAGGGGGATGGGCAGGGAGAGACGTGCAGAGGGGGAAGCGAAGAGGAGGTGATGCAGCGGGAAGGAGAGAGAAGGGCAGAGGCGGAAGAGAAGTGATGAGAGGAAGAAGGGAAGGGCAGACACAAAGAGCATAGGGGAAGGGCAGAAAGGAGGGGGAGAGGCACGAGAGTAGTTGTGACCCTGACAACGCTCGGGATATTTTTCTGGTCATGACGCACATTGTTAGTCCAGCTTGTTGGGCAAACTTGCCTTACCAGAAGAGTGAGAGCGAAAGAAACCGGAAGCACAAACAGTCGAAACGGCTTGTTACCACTACTTTTGAACAGAACCACTACTAGGTCGACTTCCGTGCTGCAGGCCTTCGTTCGCTGCGGTGACCGACGGCGACCGGCGGCAACCCAAAGTATCCGCTCGTCCGCGAAATTTTGCGCTGAAAACTTAGCCATTGAGTGACGCCAACAACGCGCGTCGCGAGGTAGAGGTTGGCGAATGTGGTGCGGTGACCGCAGCTGCGGTGGTGTTGGTGGCAGCAATGTGGTGAAGGGTGGGGCTGGCGGCTGCGGGCGGCGGCGGCGAGTGCGAGGATGGTGAAGGGGGCGCTGTGGGAAATGAGCAATTTTAATGGTGAGAGTTAGTGAGAGGCCGAGTTAGCGGGTAAGATGAGGCATGTTGATAATGGTAACATTGTTACGTGACTGTTGTAGTCCATGGGCAGTATTGTCCATGGAGTTGTTTCTAGTGAGGGTGAGGACGAGAATGACGGTAATGGCGCGCTAGGGACGAAGTAATAGCAGGAGTAGAGACGACATTGTGCACCGGGGAAGGTGGGTGGCGGGAAATTGGATTAACGGGCGGCAGGATACTTTCAGGCGGCGAGCAGAGGGTGGTAGGCGGATGAGCGATGTGTGGTAGGATTGATTGATTTTTTCGTGTTTCCGGGCGCGTCAACTGCTTAGGTCATTAGTCCCGTGAGTGTAGTGCATGTTTTTTTCTCGGGAGATGGCGGTGATCTTCCCCCGCTGGATGGCGAGATACGGCGCCGGCTAGTGGGGTTACCGTCGGCTAGGGGTTAGGGGGTTTCCCCCTAACCAGGACTCTCCCACCAACGGGGCACCGCCCCAGTCGGGACAAGCTCTAAGCTCCCGACCAGTATCCCGGAATATGTGGTAGTGAAGTGCATGTTAGTGTGTGTGTGTAAGGGGAGAGGATAGGACAAAGAAGAGGAAGGACAGATCGCGCGCGGTCCGTGGCCCGTTTGGTAGGGTACTGCTCCTGCATTCGCCTGGTGTTGATCGGAGAAACCACGAAAACTACCGATCAGAGCAGCCGGCCGCGAGAATTCTCCTCCAGACAGCAGCTGAATTCGACCTAGCTGCAAAGCTAATGTCGAAAATCCTGCCGCCGTCAGGACTCGAACCTAGGACCTCCCGGTTAGAGGCGCTGCAGTGACATTAGTTGATGCACTGAGATGTGTGGTAGGAGGTCGACGGGAAGTAGGTGGTCGGTGGGCGATGAGTGGGTGGCAAGTAGGCGTAAGACGGGACGATGGCATGGGTAAGTGGGGCGTCGGGCGACAGGTCGGCAAGTGGTCGGCGGACGGGCAGGCGAGGGCAGGGGCAAGGCGGGAGGGGAGGGGTAGGATGTGCGGGCGGCCAGCAAGTAGTCAGCAAATGGTAGAATCGAGGACGGAGAACGGCGAGGGCGAGCGGGCGGAAGTGGAGAGGGCGGGCGTCAGGCGAGGTGTGGGCAGCAATTGTGGTGAGATGTGGCGAGGGCAGCCAGCGGGGGTGGCCGGGAAGACTACAACAGGTGGTCGGCGGACGGCAGTGGCGAATGCGGGGGATTGCAAGGGAGGGGGAGTATGAGGGCGGGGTTGTGAGTGTGAGGGATTGTGAGGGTGGGGGTGTGTCAGAGTGGGGATTGTGTAGGCGGGGGATTGTGAGGCCGAGGGAGTGTGAGGGTGGGGGTGTGTGAGGGTGGGGATTGTGTAGGCGGGGGATTGTGAGGGTGGTAGTTGTGAGGGAGGGGAATTGTGAGGGTGGGGGTTGAGAGGGAAGGGGTTTGAGAGGGAGGGACATTGTGAAACTGGGGGTTGTGAGGGCGGGGGATTGTGAGGGCAGGGCAATGTGCGGTCGGGGGTTGTGAGGACGAGGGATTCTGAGGGTGGGGTGCGAACGGGGTTTTGTGAGGGCGTCGGGTTGTGAGGACGTGGGTTTGTGAGGGCGTGGGGTTGTGAGGGCGTGGGGTTGTGAAGGCGTGGGGTTGTGAGGGCGTGGGGTTGTGAGGGAGTGGGTTTGTGAATGCGTGGGGTTATGAGAGGGGGGTTGTGAGGGCAGGGGTTGTGATGGCGGGGGTTGTGAGGGCAGGGGGATCTGAGGCCGGGGTGTTCTGAGGGTGGGGGTTGTGAGCCTGGGGTGTTGTGAGAGCCGGGTGATGTGAGGTCGGGGGAGATGTGATGGCGGGGGGTTGTGAGGGTGCCGAAGGGGCCGGAGGCCGGGGGCCGGGGAACGGGAGGCAAGCGGCCGGTGGTGGCGACGAGCAGAGGGCGGAGGGTGGCGTGTGCTCGCTGAATCGGAAAACGCGAGTGGCTGCATGGGACGGAGCGGGGCGGGGCGGGGCGCGGGTGGGGTGGGGTTGAGTTGGCTTTCAGGAATATGCCTCCGTGGGCCACAATAAATGCTGCGCGCTGGACCATACAGAAGCTCCTGGACGCAGTCGGAGAGAAAATGTGAACACAAACAAAATGTGGTTGGTTCACTTTGTAATAATTGTTTCATTCAGTTTTTTTAGACTATAGGACTCATGCGAAGTATGCTTACCACAGACGCAACGTTAAATTCCGATTCCGACTCCTGTCTCCGCGGTTCTGTTACAGATAAACTAACGGCGCTTTCAAATATCGCTTTTAAATTCAAGGGTCCGCAACATCAGCCAAATAAATTGGGGAATATAAATTTTTAAGAAAATCGGCTGAACGGTTTTAGCGCTACCGTTGTTCACAGAAGGACGGACAGACAAACACTTTGCCGTTATTCGATTTTGGCTATCAAGGACCAACAAAACATGGATTAACTCTATATCATGTGTGACAGGTTTTTTTCTTCTTAATTTAGAAACTCGTTTTACACACTTTTTCGTTATCAAGGCCCTGTAATAAAAGTTTTCCTGCCGAAAACTAGCCGTTTTTTGCGCAGCATCACATAACTGTCTCTCTATTTCGTAGAGAGAAAGTAAACATATAATAAAGTATCTTATTATAATATAATGACAGGTTTCTATAAAAAGGACTCGACAAAGAAGGATTTCAAAATAAAGTATTGCGATGGTTCTTTGTTATTTCCAGTAGAGATAAAATTAAGTGAATTTAAATAATGTCGAAACACTGTACACGTAAGATTGAATATTGTTCGAATCTTTAGAAACGCTTTTCTGCTGAAATTTACATACATGGCTGCTCAGCAACCGAAGTTACCAATTGCTTTGCGACCTCCATTAACAGTGGCTTATTTGCATTTTGACCCCAATGACTCATATAAGAAGTCAGGTATACGATGTGGCGATGTTCCTTCATTGAAATCTTGAAAACTTATTTGGAACTATATCTTTGCTAACATTTTAAATTTTATGATAGGAGTGGTAGGGGTTTTGATGTGTACAAATTCTGATTTTCTACAACATATACGATCACGATAAATTGCCAAATTAAAGATAGAACTTGAAATTATTTTCGAGAAACTTTGTTTTTAAAATTAACATCTTTTATTCAACTGCAGTTTAAATTAAGGGCAAACACATCTTAAAATTTCTGAATTAATCAATTTACTAGTGTATGAACTAAAGCTAACAACACATTCGAATGATAATCTTAAACGTTCAGTTAACTATTTGTTTCCCCACCCATGCCGCAGAATGGAGTTCGCTCATTCTATTCGGCTGAACTTTACAGCAGCCAATCAATTGTTTACAGTAACAAATGATATTATCGTATCAGTTTTCAGATGCTTGTTTGCGGATGAAACAGAATGTGTAAGTACACAATTAGCTTCGATATTAGCAAATTTACAACAGTTTGCATCATCAATTGGGAGCTAAAAAAGGTTCGACAAAATTACAATTCTCTTTTAATTACGGACCATAATGGAAACGCAGGGGGCGGAGGGCGCTCGATTCGGAAATTGCTCCATGGCGGCCCACGCGGCCCCGCGGCGCCGCCGCCCCCCGGGGACGCGGCGCGGCACACGCGAGCCGCCGAGCAAGCCACGCCATCCACCTGGGGGTGGGCGGGCGGGGATTGCGACTTCTTGGCTGTCCGGGTGACGCCGCGTAGTGGGCTGACCGGCCGGCGTTTCGCCTGACAGGTCGCAGGCTTCCTCAGGACGGGGATTATGGTGGGATGTGATGGGTTTGATTGATTGATTCATTTTTCGTGTTTCCGGGCGCGTCAACTGCTTTGTTCATTAGTCCCGTGAGTCTAGTGTATGTTTTTTGTCGGGAGATGGCGGTGATCTTCCCCCGCTCGAGAGCGAGATCCGCCGCCGACCTACCATCGGCTAGTAGGGTTTCCCCCTAACCAGGACTCTCTCACCAGCGGGGCACCCCAGCCGGGACAAGCTCTAAGCTCCCGACCGGTCTCCTGGAATGTGGTAGTGTAGTGCATGTTAGTGTAAGTGGTGTGTAAAGGGAGAGAATAGGACAAGGAAGAGCAAGGACAGATCGCGCGCGATCCGTGGCCCGTTCGGTAGGGTACTGCTCCGGCATTCGCCTGATGTTGATCGGAGAAACCACGGAAGACTACCGATCAGAGCAGCCGGCCGCTAGAATTCTCCTCCAGACAGCGACTGAATTCGACCTTGCTGAAAAGCTCTCGAACCTAGGACCTCCCGGTCAGAGGCGCTGCAGTGATATCAGTTGATGGACTGAGCTACCGCTCCCGGTATGTGATGGGTTGAAGAGGAGTGAGGTGGAGTCAGATAGGGTGGGCTGAAGTGGTGAGAATTGAAGAGATGTAAGATGAGGTGGGGTGGGTTGAAGTGCTGAGAGTTGAAGTGATGTAAGTTGAGGTAGGGCGGGTTGAAGTGGTAGGAGTTGAAGTGATGCAAGATGAAGTAGGGTGGGTTGAAGTGGTAGGAGTTGAAGCGATGCAAGATGAGGTAGGGCGGGTTGAAGTGTTGTAAGATAAGGTAGGGCGGGTTGAGGTGGCGTGACTTGGAGTGAGTTGAGGTGGGGTCGGTAGAGGTCAATCAAAGAAAGCGAACATTCGTTTCCTACACAGCAGCTGTTGCGGATTGGGCGAGCGGTATCTCACTGCTCGACGAACACCGAATGTGTGGAGCCGCCTTAAGAGGATATACCGATACAAGGATATAAAGATACACTACTTATAAGAGAAAGAAATTTGTTACGTAAAGAAACAAGAGAAACTTTTTCGTTGTAAGTGTCTCACCAAACGTATTTCGCAGAAAATCGTCATATTTTCACCCTCATTACATAATTAGCTAACTTACTACACAGTAGATACGAGAAAGCAAAAACCTATGATTTAATTAAAAACGGAGATGTATCTTGTTTATTCAATGACGAGACAATAAATCTCTTCGCAAGTCGTGTCACATTTTCTCTCGTAGATAAGCCGTCGACGGACCAAGGCGCAAAGGAGCTCATCTGGCGTCGTTTGGCGGCGCGGTGCGGCGCGGCGCGGCGTTCGCCTCCCACGCTGCGTGAATGGCCCATTCATTAGCGCGCGAGTGAGCGAGCGGCGTCGAGTGCGGCTGAAAATGTCGCCGCCTTTTAGCGCCGGTTGCCACTCGCGTCCTAAAGGCGCCAGGCACCGGCGGAGCGGCATTATTTACAGGGCAATGAATGCCCGCCTGCCGGACGCCGACACATTCACACCGCCGCCGTTAAAGGCAGCGCGCGCCGCAATAAAAAAAAAACCTGACCGCGGCGACGCACGCAAAAGCAGGGGTGGCGGAAGGCGGGAAGGTGGGGAGGGGACGGGACGGGGGTGCGGGACGGGACGCGACGTGACGGACGGTGAGGAACCGGGTTGGAGAGAACGGGATGTGGCGAGCTGAGACGGGCAGGGCGAGGGAAGATGGGCGAGACCAAGGAAGAACGGTGCGATTGATTGATTGATTGATTTTTTTGTGTTTCCGGGCGCGTCAACTGCCTTTGTCATTATTCCTGTAAGTGCAGTGCATATTTTTTCTCGGGAGATGGCGGTGATCTTCCCCCACTGGAGAGCGAGATCCGGCGCCGACCTACCGTCGGCTAGTATGGTTTCCCCCTAACCAGGACTTTTCCACCAGCGGGGCACCGCCCTAGCCGGGACCAGCTCTACGCTCCCGACAGGTCTCCCAGAATATGTGGTAGTGTAGTGCATGTTAGTGTAAATGTAAGGGGAGAGGATAGGACAAGGAAGAGGAAGCACAGATCGCGCGCGGTCCGTGGCCCGTTTGGTAGGTACTGCTGCGGCATTCGCCTGGTGTTGATCGAGAAACCACGGAAAACTATCGATCAGAGGAGCCGGTCGCTAGAATTCGCCTTCAGACAGCGACTGAATTCGTCCTAGCTGAAAAGCTCGTGTCGAAAATCCTGCCGCCGTGGGGAGTGTAACCTAGGACCTCCCGGTCAGAGGCGCTGCAGTGGAATCACTTGATGCACTAACCTACCGCTCCCGGTAGAACGGTGCAAGAGGAGCGAATTAGGCAGAGATGAACTGAATTTTTTTGATTATTTGATCGATTACTCTGTGCACTTCAACTGCTAAGATCATTTGTCCCATAAGTGTACTGCGTGTTTCCTCCCGTCGGGAGGTGGCGGTGATCTTTCCCCACTGGATAGTGAGATCCTGCGCCGACTTACCGTCGGCTAGCGGGCTTTTCCCTAACCAGGTATCCCCCACCAGCCGGCAGCGCTCCAGCCGGGATAGGCTCTAACAAGCTCCCGACCGATCAAGATGGCGGAGAAAGGGGGGGGCGGCGCAAAGCTTGAGTGGAGGGACGGGGAGGGACGCGACAGGTTCTAGGCGGGGCGGATGAAGGAGAGATCTGACCATGCTGCAAGGACATGCGTTTGCTCTCCTGGTCCGATTGTTTCTCGTTCTACGCAGCCTTAGATACGTCACGAACCTCGTGACCACAACACGGACACTTTATTTGGAAAGCCAAGCCAGTTGTTGACCGACTTTGCGACTTGGCAGGTGAGCAGTGATGGTGAGAAACATTTTGAGTGGGATAGAGATAAAGTTTTCAACGCTGATCAACGAAAAATAACACGAAAAAAGTGTAGTTTAAATTTTAAAAAATGTAATATTTAAAAATAGTTTCACATATCTGTTTCAAAGAGTTCACAGAAGTTTATGATGATTATTATTTGATATCTGGCTGCATTTAAAATTCCCACTCATATTGTGACTCAAACAGGTACATGAAACGCATTGGCTTAGGCCGGATAGGCTGCGAAACAGCACACACACTCTTGCCGTTGCATCATGGGCCTGACGGACCGAAGCAACGTTACGCAGGGTAGGGCGAGGTGGGAAGAAAAGGGACATGGAAATGGATGGGGCGTGGCGGGGTGGCGAGAGGTGGGTAAAGACGAGGAGGCGCAGGGATGGAACACCTTTGGGCTGAGCGGAACGGGGCGTGGCGTGGCGGCCAGACGGAGACGCAGTAGCGGAAAGAAACCAGAGGGTACAAGTTGTTGTTAAACAGCACGTACTTTCTCGCCCGGATTTTCACGCAAAATTATGAGAAAAACACTCAATATTTCCAAAAATTGTACGTGATCTAATTTCAAAATTTTGAATCAAGAACAGATTTCATTAAGGGAAAGGATCTCTATCTTTAATATTTTAGCTGTAGGAAGGCTACGAATACAATTTCGAACTTTTCAATTTTTTAAAAAAAATCTGTGTTTTTAATGACCATGAGACCTGCACCATTTTTTAAACGTCTTTCACACTATTCAAAAACAAAAATTTAATCAGAAACAATGGAACCATTTTTTTGAAAATTGGGAAAACCACCCAGGAGCTTCATGTCAAGTATCCCTCAAAATTACTCTTCTTCGTGGCAAGAAAGTGGAATGTAGTTGGACGAAGTGAGGTGGTGTGTTTGAGGACACGAGGCTGGAGAACAGCAAGTGTTGCGCCGGGAGCCAACCAAGCGAGACGACGAGGTGAAGTGACCGAGGTTTTCAGACGCGTCGGGTCAGCGCGAGGGCGGGGGGGGGGGAGCAACACCCAATAGGAATCGGAGAGGAACCTGGAAGGTGTCAGGCCGGAGTAGAGTGCACAGGATGTGATCGCGTGCCGTGGGAATGGGGCCATAGAGATAGTGTGACGTACTAGGATGAAAAACACAGACGACTGTTCTGATTGATATATACAATATATTTACAGAATATTTGCAATTAATGTACAAAGATTATAATACAAAAATCTAACCCCTTGGCAACCTTTCAGTTCTCTTAGCCGCGAAACCCCGCGACCGTCCCCTAGGCCTTCGCCCAGAACCACTGCTTCGGAAGCAGCAAAAAGCAACGCGAGGTGCAAAGCTGTCGGACATAGAGTCCCGTAACTACACCAGTTACATGGCTTGTCGCCAAACCGATCTTCGACCCGAAGATCACGTGCAATGATAGCACTGGAGATACCTCTCATCTTTCGACACCCATCGTATCCCGCGAGGCGCCTGTCGGCGCGGCCTTAAATATCCGACGGCTCGCCCCCACCCTACAAGCAGCGGGCGTCATACGGCTCGCTGGCCAGCCTTTCCAGGCTGCAACCGACATCGCTTAAACTCGCCTCCGCGCGCGTCCTTTCCAAGGAAATTCCAGCCGGGATTCCTAAGGGCTTTTCCAATCGGCGCGGCGTGGCGCCGCCGCCCTAAACCCCATCCACATCCGGCTTAGCGTGGGTTTCCCCGAAGCGGCCCGGCGCGGCGGCGCCGGACCCCGCGACGCTACAGTAGCGTTGCGTGAGCTTGCTGCGAGCGGCACATGACGGCAATGGAGAGGGAAATAGCAGTGAGGGGAGTGGTTTGGCGGGAAGTGGGGTAGTAGCGGGGCGGGAAGGATTGTGGCGGGGAGAGGTGGAGCGGAGCGATGCAGTCTGGGGAGGAGTGGTGCTTCATTATCATTGTAACTTCATTATCTGTGCACGACTACTAGAATTCAGTGGGAAATATAGTTATTCAAATTATCGTTTCCATGTTGTCGCGGCCGAAAGTATTAGTCCTTGACGAAGGACATAATGGATAAGAGCACAACATTTATTGCTTATTTTTCCTTGAAAATAAATTTTATTACATGGGAGCGTTTTTGTTTATAATTTTCAAAATTTATGTAGTATATGACAGTGTAGGGATCACAGAAGTTTGAAGACGTGCACAAAACTCACTTCTCCCAATAGCGCGTCATGCACAGTTTTAACTGTTTTTTGACGTAAAAAATAAATGAATAAATAAAAGGAGCCGGACTTTGCGGAGCAAGGAGGGACGACGGTGGGTGGAACGGGGTGGAATGGCGTAGACGTAGGTGGGGCGTCAGGACGGGATGGTACGGAAAGATGTGGGCGGAGTGGAAAATGTTGAGGTGGCGCGAGAAGAGGCGGGACGGAACTGGTCTAGGGGTTGAGGTGTTGGAGGAGTGGGTCTGGAAGTAGAGGTGTGAGGCGCAACGGGTTTGGGTGTTGAGACGCGGGGTGCAACGTATCTCGGGGTTGAGGTGCGGAGAGGAGCGCGTCAGGAGGTGTAGGAGCGGGGAGGGGTGGGTCTGGATGTTTGGATACGAGACGGATCTGGTCTAGGGGTTTATGTGCTTGGTAAAAACGGCCTGGGTGTGGCAGTATGTGGTGGAATGGGTCTGAAGATTGATTTGAGGGTCGGAACGGGACTGGATGATGAGACCACTGTGTGGAACGTATCTGCGGGTTGCGGTGCTGGGTGGAACGGGTCTGGAGGTTGAGGAGTGGAGCGGAGCGGAGCGGGTCAGATTGAGATGCAAGGCGGAACGGGTCTGGAAGTTGAAGTGAGGGATGGAACAAAGCGTGGCGTTGTGAAGCGAAGCAAGTGGATGGTGTTGGCCGCTGAGAGTAGGGGCAAACGGCAAGGAGAGGGTGGGGGAAAGTGGTGAGAGGGCAGGTAACTGAGGCGCGTGGTTGTGTCTCGCTCCGCCGAGCAAAGCGCCCGCGTCAAGGGGGCGGGGCGCCGGGCGGCGGAGGAGGCGCAGGCGACGCGCGTTTCAAAAATCGCGCAAGGTCGCACGCAAGAGCCGCGGGTGAAGGGCAAAATCGTTAGGAAGGTGTGACCGTCCAAGGGTGATCTACGAAATGTACCGGGAGCGGTGGCTTAGTGCATCAACTGATGTCATTGCAGTACTTGAGGGGCAGTACTTGACCGGGAGGTCCTAGGTTCAGGTCCCAACGGCGACAGGATTTTCGACACTAGCCACGTAGCTGGGTCGAGTTCAGTCGCTGTGTGCAGGAGAATTCTAGCGGCTGGCTGCTCTGATCGGTAGTTGTCCGTGGTTTCTCCGATCAATACCAGGCGAATGCCGAAGCAATACCCTACAAAACGGGCCACAGACAGCGCGCGTGCTTTCCTTCCTCCTCCTTGTCCTATACTCTCCCCTTACACACACACTTACACTAACATGCACTACACTACCATATATTCCGGGAGACCGGTCAGGAGCTTAGAGCTCGTCCCGACTGCGGCGGTGCCCCGCTGGTGGGAGATACCTGGTTGGCGAAAATCCCGCTAGTCGACGGTAGGTCGGCGCCGGATCTCGCCATTCAGTGGGGCCATCCGTCACCTCCCGATGAAAAACACGCAATACACTAACGATATTAATGACCTCAGTAGTTGTCGCGCCATTGGTTGATTAAATAATCAATCAATCTACGAAATGTACTTAGCCGTTGATTGCATGATTGAAAGGTGCTATCCAAGGGGGAATTTTTAAAGCGTCTTACGGAATCAATCGGATCGACGAAAAAATGGGCGTTAATGCGAATTACCATTTACTCGAGAAGGCTTTTTCAGCAGTTTCAGACAAATTTCCATCTTCGTCAAATAAGAATTTGATATCCAGCCGTCTTGTTTCATTTTCTTAATGCACGTTATATAGTAATATATTGTATTTACACATTTAATGTATTCATTCACTCCAATTTGTGTAATTTATATCGTGTCAAATTAACTATTCCTTTAGTTCATAATATAAATGATAAACTCTGGTGTAGAGAATGAGGCTGAACTGCAAAGAAATGTCTATTTACCAACTTAAATTGGGTAATACAATTTATTAACGCACAAAAAATGAAATTTAATACATTTGCTAAACATCAAAGTTAATTTAATTCTGTACACACAATAACCGGTTTTGAAATATATTTACATTTTCTTATTTACTGAATTGACAGTTTTATATATTACGTTAATGTCATTTATGGATTTGGGTTGAATATCGTGTATCAGATCTGTCACACGAGAGCAGCTCTTGTATGAATGCGCCTGGGCATGAGTATGTCCATAATGACTCTATTCAGCGGATTGTATATGTCAATACATCACATGCCAATTATGTCCACATTCAGTTGCCTCCGTCCAGCACCAGTTGAGTTCCCCAGTCACGGCGCGGGGCTACTCCGCAAACGAGACTTCCCCGAGGGTCGAACCCAGAGCACGTGCCCCGAAAGCTCCCCAGAGGGACGCAGAACGCTCTTCCAAGAATGCCATCAAAGCTATGCGAAGGCATTGACGAAAAGTTTCGCATTATGCATTCCACGTTTAAAATGTCTAGTTGCAAGATTATTGCTTGCCGAAAGTAAAATTATTTCCTCGACATCGTTCTCTCTAGAAAAAGAACATTGCATTTTATTTACCCTATAAATGTTTCTACGTAAACATCTTATATGTTTTGCGAAATATATTCAGTAGTAGGTACTTGAAATATATTAATTCATTATTTTTTGAAGGCAAGGATGTTCTTCTTCACTTCTTTTTCTCTCATTCTTTTTCTTCTTCATCTTCTTCTCCCAGGATGTATGTCGAAGTGGACCAAAATGTATAGAGTGTACAACCATATTAAAATATTTGCAAGTTTTTCGCAACTTAACAAACTGAAAATATGAAAATTATAATTCATGTTTCAGACATCGCAAAAGGAAAATTTACCAATTTCTAGAAGTTTTAATTAAAGATACGTTTTAAAATAATATTTTAGTTAAGTGTAAAAAACATAACAAATGTGTACCTCAATTCGGACAAGTTCGAGTTTCTAAGAATCTTCAGTTGTAACAAAATCCTCAAAAATATTTACCAAAGGAGCTCAACATTCTAAGGACCCTTGAATGACGAGTTGACTTTTCACAAAGGCGTATAAATCCTTTGAAATCTTGATTGAATGTGTACCAGGAAACCGTCTTCATCATCGGAGATTTCCAAAATCCATCATTATCGAATTCCTAGAACACCACAAGTTTTTCGGGAGTTCCGGTTGATCTAGTAAAATAATATGCCAAGAATTTGATATCCCCGGAGAGCGCCTCCGCGGCAGCCGAGCATTCGTGGGGATTAGCAAGCAGCGAAAGGAGAAGCGAGGATCGGAGGAGGAGGAGGAGGAGGAGGAGGAAGAGGAGAGACGACCGAAGGAGGGGGAGGGGGGAGCGAGGGGAGCAGCTCGCTTTCGAGCGACCGGATTCCGGCGAACCCATAATTCCGGAGCCTTCCGGTTAATGCCCGCCTTTGCCAACGGAGCCCACGACAAATGTTTGAGGAGCACTACGCGGGTTTTCGCTTTTATGCACCGACGGCTCTTGAGCCTTCAGGCGGGCGCATTAGGAGGAATAATTATTCATTTCAAGCCTTCTGCCTCTTGAAGCGCACTTGTACGTTATGGACTTACATTCAGCTATTACTGCTCTGTAAATTAACATTTTTTGTCAATGTACAGGACGACATAAATGGTTTAATTATCTTGAAATTAATGTATTTATTTCAAGATAATTAAACCATTATTAAATATTATACACGGTAAAAGTGTTCAATAAAATTTTATTCAGGTGTAAAAAGTGTAGCAGACGAAATAATGATAAACTCGTAGTATTTGAACGGTGATAAATTTTTATGAGGATAAAAACTATTTGTCCTCGAGTGTAATACTCTTATCGATCATCACTACTATATAAATTCAAGCGAAGAATTATATGTAAAGAATGTGAATTTGTAATTTGATACTCAAATAATTAACACATTTTATTATTTAACGAGTGATATTGAGATGAATGCAAATAGGCACAATGCAATCTACGTACTATTGTAAATTACATTAGTACATAGAATTATCATCAGAGAAATGGCATGGACTATTAACATCTTTGTCTCGTTAAAAATTAATATCAACGTAAATGTTGCTAGCACACATTGTTTTTTGTATATATTTGGTTTTTCTCAATATTATGGACTGCTCGTTATTTTATTTATTGCCGAAATATTTGCGTATTTTGTCGTCTTCGCTGATCTTTTAAAATCCTGTGTAATATTTAAGCTCCTTTCCCAAGCAAGTCCAAATGTGCACTATGTCCATGAATTCACACAGAATATCCGTAATTGCACTTACATTTCTACCTCTAACAGCACTAGAACTTCCCCTTCTAGGCACCTTCGAGAAAAAAGTGAATAATGTGTAATACTGGCTGCGTAAATAGTTCGAAGCAACGCAAACTTCGTTTTACATTCCTTTTACTTACTTTCTTATCGTCAAACAAACGAAATGTGATGTTTGGGAAACATGTATAATTGAAACACATTTCCTTGAAAATAAAACCTCAGAATATTTTTTACAATACTTAGTTGAATAATGTACCAACAAAGCAAGGTTAATAACATTTGAAAATTAAATATGCGCTCCCGAGATGCAAAAGCTTTATTTGCATCGGCAAACAAACTACAGGTTTGATATAATATAATTGCTATTAAAAAATAACCCACGTCCCCCCGACCCTACTCCTATCACAACCGAAGGAGAGCTCAAAAAACATTGGCATTGTGAAGTTACATTTATGTTGGAAAGCAAAACAAGAAGCCATCTCGTTCCCTCAATGGATCAAGGGAGAGTGTACGAAAAACCTATTTGATTGATCCAGAAGCTGATGTGTAACACTTACTAAAGAAATATTATGTCTTTTTAGAATTAATGCATTGGTAAGTATTGAATTTATATTATTAGAATTTTCTATCAATATTGTATCTAACAGTACACAAACAGTTATTATCCCTTAACATCTCTTCAGAGTGTGATTCCGATAACGTAATAATGAAACAACATTCGGTCTCTCTATGCTTATTCATTCAAATCAGTGGAAAACAGTATTTTTTTATTACAAGGTATATTTTACACGACGCAGAGGCAAATTCAGCCGTACTCTGCAATTTCATACGAATTATGGTTCAGAAAGGCCTGTGGTTCAGATAGGCTCTTATTTTTTCCGACGACGCTCGCACGATGGACAATGTTCATGCGACTCTCTACAGAGAATCAATAGTGCATCGGCAAAGTTTGTTTTTCAGAATATGTTTACCGCTAATTTGCAGAAAATTAAGTATTACTGGTGTATTTTACATTTGTTTTGTGCGCGAATTTTTTAGTTATTAATTTTTTAGGCTGATAACTTTTTCTCCCACTGATAACTATGTTACTCTCGCAACATTTTGGGGTAATAATTATTTAATAGAGACATATTGAAGTAAAGTGGTTCACTAATTGTTCATAAACGAAGAGAGGAAAATATATTAATTTGGGGATCACAATTGTATTAAAATCGGCTTTAGAATAACATTTTGAAAAATTTATTAAGCACCGTTCCTCATTATTTTGCGTTAAAATTTTTCAGTTCCCAAGGCGTGTTTGAACTAAAACAAAAAATCCAAGTATTAAGGAATAGAGCTCAGTAGAATATGGTTCTAAAATTTGGATACTTATCGAAGCTCCAAAAAGATAATTAATTGCGTTGAAAAGAATTTTGGAAGAAGATGCTACGGAGTCACACTACTTGATCATGTAAGAAGAAAGTAGAGAAAAAAGAGGTTAAATATAGAAGAGTGTTCTCGTGACGTTGCTATATCAGGAAATGTGTTTCAATTATACATGTTTCTCAAACATCAAATTTCGTTTTTTTGACGATAAGTAAGTAAGTAAAAGGAATGTAAAACGAAGTTTGCGTTGCTTCGAACTATTTACGCAGCCAGTATTACACATTATTCACTTTTTTCTCGAAGTTGCCTAGAAGGGGAAGTTCTAGTGCTGTTAGAGGTAGAAATGTAAGTGCAATTACGGATATTCTGTGTGAATTCATGGACATAGTGCACATTTGGACTTGTTTGGTGAAGGAGTTTAAAAATAACACTGGACTTTAAAAGATCAGCGAAGACTACAAAATACGCAATCCGCAAATTCGAATCCTGACAATAAAAAATAAAACAACGAGCCGTCCAGATTATGATACGGCCAGTTTGAAAGAAAGGGTTCAGAAAGACTGCCCAAATAGGTTTATAACAGATCGTCAGCAAGATGGAAGAAAAGTGGCCGGTGAAGAGTGAAATTGAAGGATGACCTAATGGTGGCATTGGAAAGAAGAAAATATGTTGCAAGACACTTAGCATGACAAAATAAATTGTCACCTCGGATACAATAAACGGCCAAAATAGTGCTGTAAACATCGCTACAATGTGTACAATACCAAAAATAACTTATTAGGATTTGATTACCAATATTTTTGAAGCGGCAAATTCTGAGTTAAGTTTTGTGTTAATATTGTGTGGGAGTGTGAGAGTAATTTATTGCGGGGTCTTAATGCTTGGGCCATGAAATAATTTTTGGTTAAATATTTTGAAGGAATTAAAATACCAATGTGATTTATTCATTAATAATTTACAAATAAAAAGTGGGAGAGTTGTGTGTGTATATTTTCACTATTGTCGGATTTAGAGAAGTGATTTAGATAAATTTCTCTGCAGTTTAGTATGAACACCAATTTTTTGAAAGAATTACCATGGTAACTTTTATATTTTCACATCTTAAAAACCATAAATTATGTGCTATTTTTAATTTGAATGAAATGGTTGTGCTAACTTCCAGAACGTCAACCTGTAACTGATTATAAATGTCGCTAATGGTCGGTAGACTGCAGGTGGCCATTGTGTATAGGCTTCTAAGGGCTCCTGCTATGTTTTTTTAATGTATTACTGTCTGCTCGACCAGGTGGTCCGGCAGAGTTGAGAAATATATATATATATATATATATATATATATATATATATATATATATATATATATATATATACAATTCTTGCAAATTTTCCTAAGTTGATTCTCTTGCTCAGGTGTTAAAACCATGGAGAAAAAATGGTTTTATGGTGAGGTGAGAAATGGAATCTTGTTTGTGAATGATATTGTTAAGGTCCGGAGGGGGTGTTAAAGATGGCTACCGTGAGATGTCATGTGAGGAAATGTGAATCAGGTGGGTCTGAAAATATTTTTGGGAAAACGAGAGTTTATTCTGTTGGGAGTATTGGCTTGTTGGCCAAGGTGAAAAAAGGAAGCGCTTGGACAAGACGGAGGAAGTGAATAAAATTTAGAGGATCTGCTGATTAAATAGTCAGAAATATAAGGCATTTGATGTTCACGATGAATTTGACTATTAGGAATAAATCAGGGCGCGTTAAGAAGTCTGCGAAGGCATTTATTTTGAAAAACTTTGATTGTATGAGTATTTCTAAATAATGTGACGGTAGGCTTCTGGTCGCGCAAGTGTTTTTGACTTCTGAGAGCCCTAGACCTCAAACAACACGACTCGGCAGGGATTGGTTAAAAAACTTGGCATCGGAACGACACGGCGACATCAAGGCTTTCTACTGATCCTTCAGAATGAATTCAGTTCTCGTATTTTGGCTGTTTTTACGATTATGGAAACGAATTTTTGTATTGACTTCTAAACTACAATTTTTATTTTTTGGTTATCACTACATACCTATAATAGGAAATTCCAGGACACTCTCAGGAGCTTCGAAGGACACACTGGGTAAAAATACGTGTCCATTGTATACGAAGGGAGAAAAAATTGCCAAAGTTGCTGAATCTTGAGATACTGAGACACATAAACAATATTTTTCTGTCCCTTTAATCGGCCTTAGAAGAGAGCTTCCTTGTACACTGGAACAAGTGTCTCGATTATTCAATGAATTAAAAAAATTCAAGACGCGGTTCCGAATCAGTCTCCAGAAACTCCTGACAAAAACAAGTAAACAATTTTTTATTATTAAATTATGCTTTATTAGCAAAACTTGAATTGTAGAAATGCATTGGGAAATTACTATTTATTACACGAAATATCAATCTCTCTTTATTTAGAATGAGGTCAAGAGGGAAAGCAGTGATCGATAAATTTGACAAGCGTGTTTATTCGTGATTGCATTAACGACTTTTCTACATTTACAAAAGATAGTGCCCACAAATAACAACTTTTGACAGGTTTCCATACTAAAATTAATTGGCAGTGGAGAGCAACTACTCTGAGAAACATTTGAAAACACACGAGTTTTGTGAGGAATGGAATGCAGAGTAAGCACACTCTATTGTTAGAGGGAAGACGTCAATTGGAGGTCTCCCTTCCTAGTTAAAAGGAAGCATTTTAGAGTCGACAGGAGATACATTTTTACATGACTAAACGTAGATTGACAGGAATCTGACAACGGTGAAAAGCTGGCAAAGAGAAAAAGGATATGCTCGCAGTTACAGCATAGAGCAGTATTTCAAAGATATGGTTGTTTGTATTGGTTACAGGAATGGTTTCATTGCACAGGGCTGTCAATATTTGAAGCCATGAAAACTCGCGCGTTTAAGGTAAGAAATGGTAAAATGTATAATGCAGGGGAAGTCTAAGCATGTTTCAGCTGACTTAAAGAAGTTAAAAACAGACCGATGACCATGAAGATAAATTAATTTCTTCGTAATTTATATTTTGTGTCACCTGCTCATTAAATATTATAAATTATCTTTGCTAAATGACGTCAGGGCTAAGATTGTAGGCATAATTCCAAGACTTGAATAGACAAAGCACCTGGAATCGTCCTCCATTACGTTTAATGCAGTCAAGTCCAACGCGCGGCAAATGTACCGGCTTAGGTAGCTCAGAGCGGCAACTTATGTCAATACAGAGCTTCTGACCAAGAGGTCCTCCGGTTCCTGTCCCGACGACGGCACGATTTTCGACAGCAGCTAGACAGCTAGGTCGAATTCAGCCGCTGTCTGGCTGCCGGCTGCTCCGATCTCCATTTTCCGGTGGTTTCTCCGATGAACACCAGGCGAATACCGAAGCAGCCACGGATCCCGGTGCTGCAAGCTAACAAGCGGGGTACTGACCGCGCGAGATCTTTCCTTCTTATTCCTTTTCCTCTCCTCAATCTTACTTACACACACACACACACACACACACTTTTCCATACACAACACTATCGTACATCTCGGGAGCTTAGCTTGTCCCGGTTGGGGCGGTGCTCCGATTGTTGTAGATATCCGGATGAGCAAACACACAAGCTGACGTGTGGTCGGTGCCGGATCTCACCATCCAGCAGGAAAAGATTACCACACACTTCCATGCAACTACTGATTTATTAATTACTGATTTCGGGCGCGTCAACTTCTGAAGACATTAGTACCGTTAGTATAGTGAATGGTTTTCATTGGGAGGTGGCGGTGATCTTCTCCTACTGAATGGCGAGATCCGGTGCCGACCTACCGTCGACTAGCGGGATTTTCCTCAAGCAGATATCTCCCACCAGCGGGCCACCGCCCCAGCCGGGACAAGTTCTAATTCTCCCGGCATGTGTGGTAGTGTAGTGCATGTTAATGTGTGTGTGTAATGGGAGAGGATAGGACAAGGAGAAGGAAAGATCGCGCGCGGTCCGTGGCCCATTTGTTAGGGCACTGCACCGGCATTCGCTTGATGTTGATCGCAGAAACTACGGAAAACTACCGATCAGAGCAGCCGGCCTCTAGAATTCTCCCATACACAGCGACTGAATTCGACCTAGCTGAAAAGCTCGTGTCGAAAATCCTGCCGCCGTCAGGACTCGAACCTAGGACCTCCCGGTCAGAGGCACTGCAGTGGCATCAGCTGATGCACTGAGCCACCGCTCCCGGTCCCATGCAACTACACTTACGGAGCTAATGACCACATCATTTGACGCGCCCGGAAACACAAAACAATCAACCAATCCGCCAGGGAACGGAGCGCGGACTGTTGGCCTAGGCAGCGGTGCTTGGGAGAGGGAAGCGGGCGAGCGCGCGAGTCTTGAGGAAGCCCCGAGGCCAAGGCTCCCACCTTCGCCCCCGCCCCCGCCCCCCACCACCACCCGCCGCACGGTGTTTGCCCGCTGTCTGCCTCGCCTTCCGCCCGCGTAATTGCTCCGCTATAATAGAGATTGCAGTTGAAGTACTCCCACTCCCTCGCTCAATATTGACACGGGGGTTGCTTTTCAAGCGGGCGCCCCCAGAAGTCCGCTGCCCCCGCCCTGTGACCCCGGTCCTCCGCCTCCGCGGCGGAAACGCACGTCAACTGCGGCCCCGGGTCTTGCTTCCCCAAGACAGTGCCCAAACCCCATCCCTTCGTTCAGGTAATTCATTGGTCTACGATTAAATTTGTACGTCTCAACCCTAGTAATCCAAGGTATAAACCGTTCCGCTTATTACCAAGAGGGTTCATTCCGAGCCCACCCCTTAAATTTTGATTGATTGAAGTATTAATAATATTAATTAATAAATTGAATCGTGAATATGCATGTGTTCGTTCTGTATTTTGGGTCTGTGGTCCCACTTTACTGACTAACTCACGGTTTCCCCCGTTCCTAGGCCTAGTTTAATTCCCTCGCTTCGTGGGGTAAGAGAGACATTTGGCGACCATAATGATCTCCCTTCGTACCTCCGCTCGCAAACTCCGCCTGCCTATGATTTTCTCCGTCACACAGCTATAAAAACTGAGACGATTGTAAAGGAAAGAATAATTCAAGTTTTGGCCCGACCGGGAATCGAACCCGGGATCATACCATGGAAAGCTAGTAAGTCATTTAAACCAAATCATGTTTAATTTTCGAACTCACCATCTAAGAAAAATATATTCAACAGTATTTGTATTTAACAAAACCTATTATATGATTATGTCAAATAAAATCGATTTCGTACCTTCTTGACACAGTACAAAATAGTTTAATACATTGCTAAGACTTAAAAGACTACAAATATATCCCAATTTTATTCTGAAGTATCTATTTTGAATTAATTCACCCGATTTTTTCTTACAACAAAAGACACTGTAATTAGTCATCTAGTGAACAAACTGCGTATAAAACTACATCAATGATTTTCAGTTTCCTAAAAAAAATCTTGGGTGGGCCGTTGTGCCTACCGTAGGAATGTAAGGATAAATTAATCATGGTTTACCGTCTGAATGCGATAAAACTATATTTATTAAAAGAATATTTACTCTCCGTTCAATTGTTATACCAATTTTCAAGGTTCAAAATATTGATAACTTTTAGGTGAGGCGATAAAATAACTTTTAGGTGAGGCGCAGTAGCTCTTGAAATTCCTTGCCAACTGTGAAGACAATTACCAACTCATCAGCCACCATACTGTAATTTACACATTCACATTAGTTTTAATCCTAAACGTGACAACTCAACGCGGTAATCCGTCTTGACAGAAAATTATGTTTATTATTTCTGAATGTTAAGTAAATGCAAGTTTATAATTGTCACCTTATTTGAACTAATTAATAAAATGCAAATTGTTAATAAGCAAAAACGAGTATAGAGTGAGATCTCCTGCGTTGATATGTTGAGAGTTGTCCTCCTCCTGGTTGAGCGCGTTGGTATTGTCAAATTGAGATTCCTAAGATTATGTCCGTATGTAAACATAACTACATTCAATGTCGATATTGTCATTAAAACCTCAAATTACTACGCTGTATAAAAGAGAGCGGAGAGAGCAGTCTTACGTGCGGCGCACAGTAATGTAAGTATATGATCAAGGGGAATAGACGAGTAAATTCACGTTGGAGCTCAAGATATTACGCTTTCTGTGAAATGAACGATGGTTCTCTGAAAGCTTATCTTCCCGAACAGCTGCAATTTCATCATAATGCTGTGATTATATAATTAGGAACTATAGCTAACAGGGCAACGTAGCGAAATCCATTAACCGTGTTGTATCATTCCGACTACGCCATTTCTCCGAATGTTGGCGCATAGTCATTAGAAATCCGCTTAAGAATTCATCAAAGGATGAGAATGAGTTTTCACAATGCGTGAAAATTTCATGAACTGAATCTCTAACTTTGATATTCAGGTTTACGGCCCCAAACCAAAGCTTTACTACGAATTTATGGAGTTCTCTTGAATACTGTGGAGAAAACGGCGTAATACTGTATCTTGCGTCGAATCAAATAAGTATAATGACTTTGTTCTCTGCAAAGTTTCACGTACAGGGAAAGAAGGACTCCTATCTAGACTAACACATGTGACTCTCAGGCTAGTAATGTTTACTTTTACACTTTTACATTTTACCTCGCATCTACATCCCATTATCACTTAGTAGCTTAATTAGGTTCAAGAACGTCTTTTATATGATTTACACACTCTTTCGTCCCGGTTTCCTGGTGACACTGTGGGAAACTATTTGATTCGCAGCTGGGCACATGGCATCTAGCACTGCTTGGCTCAACTGTTTCCATGCTGGGTCTCGCTTCTCTCCCTCCCTCGCTTCTCTCTCCCTCCTATCTCCCCCTCACCCCCTCCCTCTCCCCTCTCTCTCAGGTTTCTCTCTCTCACGTTTCTCTCTCTCACGTTTCTCTCTCTCACGTTTCTCTCTCTCACGTTTCTCTCTCTCTCTCACGTTTCTCTCTCTCTCTCACGTTTCTCTCTCTCTCACACGTTTCTCTCTCTCTCACACGTTTCTCTCTCTCTCTCACACGTTTCTCTCTCTCTCTCACACGTTTCTCTCTCTCTCACGTTTCTCTCTCTCTCTCTCACGTTTCTCTCTCTCTCTCACGTTTCTCTCTCTCTCTCACGTTTCTCTCTCTCTCACGTTTCTCTCTCTCTCTCTCACGTTTCTCTCTCTCTCACGTTTCTCTCTCTCTCTCTCTCACGTTTCTCTCTCTCTCTCTCACGTTTCTCTCTCTC
>BLKR01010040.1:0-72590 GCA_011170035.1 Teleogryllus occipitalis
ATAATAATAATGATAATGATAATAATAATGATAAAATTAATACAAATTGTTTTTACTGTGTTATATATTAAAATAATAATTAAAGTCAGAATTAGTTGGCGAAGCTGACCGCACCCAGCAAGATTGGGAGACAATTTTAAAGTAATTTCTTCCAAAACAAAAAATACACTCTTGCACTCATGCAGGTTTACTTTACAAACTAAACATATTGGGTACACCTTCATTCCGCTATAAAATAATTCAAAGCTTCATTTTAGATCGAACGTTTACAGTATGGATAAACAACACAGCTTCCAATATTGAAAATATTTCTGCAGGAGTACCGCAAGGATCATCGCTTTCTACTCTGCTATACAACTTATACCAGCAGATTTCCCCTCACCAGAAAAATCGCAAATGGCCACCTTTGCTGACGACACCACCTTGTTTATTTCCTCCAGCAACTGCGAACTAGGAGCAAAACAACAAAACGATCTTGAAAAGTGTGTACCTTTGACACAGAAATGGAGAATAGCTTTAAACGCATCTAAACACTTTTGAAAGTCATTACGCTAAGGAAAATACCCATCTTACTACCACTAAATATTCAAAACACTCTAATATCCTGGACAGAAAAATCTAAAGCAATCAGATATATTGGCTTACATTTTGATACAAAGTTAACATGGAAAGAATATATAATGAAAATAGAAAATTCTACAAAACAAAAAATTGGCCAACTACACCCACTCATTAACAAAGTCTCATTTGAAAACAGCAACAGCCCTATCAATATATAAATCTACTGTAAGACTATCAATGTCATACGCATGTGCGATTTGGAGAGGAGCCTCCAAATCACTCAAAAAACTACAAACAATTCAGAAGAAATTTCTTCGACTGACTATAAAAGCTCCTGGGTATATTACAAACGAGCATATTCTTCATGAATTAAAAATACCTCTATTATCTGAATTTTTAACAAAAATTCCTAACAATTTTTTAAGCAACCTAAGCCAATGCCCAAGCACAAACTTCAATCTCAACAGAAACAATCTCAACAAACCCTAGAAATAAATCTAAATTTCCCAGTAATGTTTTCCTCCTTCCTAATAAAAGACTTAATATAAATCAGCTGGCATGAGGAATTCCACACCTCCCATCCACAAGACCAATCCCAATGTGGTAAATTATCTTGGTGTTGTAAATAATAGTAGTTGTAAATAAAAGTAATTGTTAGAACCAGTGTTATTTCTTTTATATTGTAAATTATTAAATTATATTCTATTTTGTTTCCTTTATTATGTAATTTGTTAGTTTCATTAGAAAAGTGTGTACAAAACATGTAGAACTTGTCAACAAAATAATGTAAACCAGCAACCAGCAGCTGATCTTATTGGAAAATAAAATTTAAAAAAAAATGTAAGTGAACGAAGGAAACCGAGGCGAGAAAATTTCTGATAAGTGCACATGTGGTAGGGGATGCACGGTAGAGAATCTACAGAGTCAATTTAAATGGATTCTAGAATATACTATAGATAAGTTTCGAATATTTTCTTCGTTGTGTAAGATTAAATCAATATACCAATGATGAAAAGATGTTTACAGCATTATACTCATACATCGTAACTTTTTAATATATTTATATTTTTCATTTATTCATATTCTCTCACTAAAACATTAAAAACTAAAAGGATTTTTTCAGCAAATGTTTAAAACCACAAAATATCAGCGTAACGTAACACTGAAATAACACCCCCTACCCCATGTAACGCAGCTTAACGCTGTCTCAAACACTCTCAACCTCTTCAGCGACGCAACGGAAGGGAATGGCCTCGCCGCATATCACCCGGAATTTCTCGTTCAGATTACGGAAACCAGCAGTCGGCGTGCGTCTTTAAAACTCTTAATTTCTCGAAATTTTTGTTATGTAACATATGGCGATATGCATATTTATGAACTCGTCTCTTCACGCTTGTTATGATGAGCTAAAAAATCTATAGGGTTCCATTTAAAAAATAGAAGTTGGGTCAATATCTCTGCAATAAAAAATGCAATAGAATAATATTATGCACGACCATATGTGCCCCTTGCATATAGTAGTTTTAGTGAAAACCGCATCTCAGTATCTGCAACGGTTCAGGAGAAAATTGAAGGGAATAACTTAGGTGGGCCACACGGTATTAGAAGTAAACGGTTCGGTTCGCACAGCCAAAAACCTTTAACCTGGCAATGTGCACCTCTAAACATTTCATGGGGATTCGAAACCTAATCGCAACATACTACAGAAATCCCAAATATTGCAGATGGACTAATAGATGGCCAGCGAATCCCAGTTTACAAACTTTAGGAACATGGGCACCGATAAACGCACACTGCCTTTTTGAACGAACTTGACACAATTGTCTTGCGTGAGATGCGATCTGCGGCCTCTGGGCTCACTTATCGATCTCGCCGCCGCGGCCGCCTGCCTCCAGCCAGCCCGCCAGCAGACGAACTAACGACGTGTAGAGTCTAGACCACCACGAGGCGACTCACAGTGGGGCAGATCCCGTTCCTAGCGTTCTACAGCGAAAGGTCTTGAGCAGACGTTCTCAAACACCTGTAAGACCGTACCTTCTGCATAATATAACAAAGTTTAATGTATCCGCACGGTGAATTCTGTTGAAATGACTGGTCTAAAATATTATTTGGCTAAATTACTACTATAAAATTTATTTACTGAAGGTATTCTTTTAAATTTACGTATTAAATAATTACAACACGGAAGAAAACACAGACTTGTCAGTTAATTTAAGGTTCAAATCTTCCCATGGAAGATGTAAACATATTCCCTACTACCCCAGGTGCCTCTGGGACACGCGTAATCCGTTAAAACCCTCTGATCCAGAGTTATCGACTTCGAAAACGATAGATCACACATAAGACATAAAATAATTTTTAAGTTATTCGTGCGGAGAAAAGATATGACATTACTGCCTTAAAGAAAGTTCTTAACATTATAGAATACAGTTCCCAGAAACGGTAATGCTGAACAGTATTTTATTGAAGCTTGCGTAAAATTGTATATCCAGTGTTAACACCATACAACATCCTACAGTCAAACCCGGTTATAACGACGCTGATGTGCCGAGCACTTCGTTCTTTATAAACGATTTTTGTTATAAACCATTATGTACGTCTACCCATTTATTTAAAAATTTACAAATATGATATTTGAAGGTTGCAAGAAAATACGATTAATTCCAAAGACCCATTTATACCACATAGAACTTCTAGTAATAGGCTGCTACTCCGTACTCTCATGAATTACATGCAATTCAAGGATTCTAAATTCCCTTACCCAAGAATCTCGCAAGTTGTTGACTCTTCTTGAAGAATTGAACCACTCATGATCATATTACTTGCACTTTGTTATTAAACCGTTTTAATAAAATCTACTTCGATATTGTCGTGCTAGGAAGTTCTCGTTCTCTAGCCGGTTTTGTTTCAATAAAGTCATTATTTTTACTCTTTCCTTTCATATTCTTGAAATTGTGGAATATGACAAACCTTTTTTTCGCCATATCGTTACTCGTTTCTCAATTTCTAACCTCCATATTATTAGAGATTTTTCAGTAATTGTTAAAACTTTTCTTTTGATATATTAATTCAACATGGCGCCCAAACAAGACAAGAGGCCCGAGGCAGAAGATCCACGGGGCTCCTTATTTGAAACTGAAGTTCTCCCCCCTTTACACGAACAAAAATCATTTCTTCATGCATGAGAAATAACGTATTAAGGTTAATTTGAATTAGAAGTAAATAAATTGTTTATTTGTATAAAAAAGGGTTTATGAAGTCAGGGCCTGAGGCAAGTTGTCCTAGCAACCCCCTCTGGGCACCCCTTCAATAGACTGTTTCAAGGGTCTGCAACAGATACAATGATTTGAGATTACTAACGCGACATTTTGTCAGGATTCAACTGTGCTCTTTGTTTCGATGGACCGTTTTGTTCTGTGCAGCAGTAGCTACACCGACTCTTCGTTCACATCACAATTACTGGTAAGAGGGTAGAGGAAGAGAAAGAGCATTGTATTAATAGTAGACCGTAAGAACATATGCACTACTTTTATCAATTGAAATAAAAGATGTAACTGAAAGCAATGCGTCATTCTAAACAATGTCGTAATAAACAGATTCATTGAAGACGAGTCTATGGGATTCATCCTGAACCTAACATTTTATGTTATACCCAGTAGGTGGTACAAACCGATGTCGTAAAACATTATGAAGTAGACAAATTTGCTCATACTACACAACTCTAGATAATTTTATGTAGTGTTAACATTACCAGTGCTTCTACGAAGAAGTGACGATATCATCTCTCTCACTGCACTGCGGGGCGTCACGAGGCATCCACTTTCGGCTCTAAGTGCCGATGCCTTCCCTTGCAGAAAAAACACTCAAATTATAATACGTTAACAAATAAAATCAGAAATGCAAATATCAAGCAGTTCTACCAAGTAACACTATTGTGACGCAACAATGTCTTCCAACTCAGACCCCTCTGATTAAAAAGCAAAAGACATGTTGACGCAAATGTAGAAAGCTCAAAAGTTTACGCATAAGAGATGCACATCCGATTAGAATATATGCGTCCTCTGCCATTTGTGGTCTAGAAAGAGCAGAACGTAGGATATAAATGTACACGATAGTGTAGTCTGTCCTTGAGTTACACGTTTCGCACTAAAAATTATCGTTTGACGTCACCGGCGGCGTCGGAGGACTCCTGCGTGCAATTAGACGCTTGCTTTGTTTCATTATCAGAAGGTTCTAATATTTATGTAGTTGGCCATGGCGGCCTAGATTCCCATTTCAGAAGAAATATTGACACTTTACAAATAGAAAGGAATACATTTGGTTATGTAGATACATGTTGAATTAAATATATTATACTTCAGTTATATCAACATTATTTCAAACGTTTTTGTTTATTCGCTGCCCACACCCCTACCGAAATTACATACGGCCACTTGGACGTAACAATACAGCTCAATGATACCCTTTTCCAACATCTCCAATGCATTATTTTTTGTTACAATAACAATGCACTGTTAAAGAGGCACATTTGTTAGGCGAGAAAATATGTTAATTAAAAGATCCCCTGACCCCGGCACTTGTCTGTAATTCCAAGGATTCAGAATGTTTTTGAGATACCATATAAAAAAATTGAAAAATTTTGTAACGAAATTTTGTAACAATTTTAATAATGAAATGTTATGATACGTTGTAGGAACTGTTATGATACAACCAAGATATTGAATCAATATCTCGGATATTTTATTTTAAGACCACTTTCTACTTCCATAGTTGATATATTCAGATTTTCATAGTTTGAATATTATTGTGTTTTTATCATAACATTAACTTCATTAAATCGGGTTGCCCACCAAATTATGCAAATTCTGCCAACCATTTGTGTCAATATCCAGTGTCGAAACCACAGGGGCTCGATCCGCGAGGCTGTCCCCGCTCGAGGGGGAATCTCGTGCCCCCTCCCCCTCCCTCTCCTCGGGGATCTGCAGGCGCCGCGAGCGCCGAGCAGTAGCCGACGGAGCGGCGAGCCGTAAACATGTTCGTGCTCGCGGAAATGAAGAACACCGTGCGCGTCACGCCGGACAAATTCGACCGCTCCATGCACGACGCGCTCAGAGGGCACCTGGAGAAGACGCTGGTGGGCAAGGTGAGCCAGCGCGCCACGCGGGCGCCGCGCGACACACGCACAGCTGCTGCGCAAACGGCGCCCCGCCGCCGCCGCCGACCACGTGGTCGGCCGCGAGACGACTGCTGCTGCAAGCGACCATGGTCGCCGTCTCGCTGCATTGAAAATCGAATCCCATAATGTACGAAACTTTTCTTGATCCCTGAATTTCCTCCCCTCCCCTCCCCACCCAACTCCTATTTCGTATGTACGATAGTTCTGTTTTACTACCACATTATGAAACGATGATGCAATGATGGGTAATTAATACACGAGTGTGATATTACGATACGAGCGAGGTACGAGCGAGTATCTTAAACTTCACACGAATGTATTAATACCCATCATATCGAGTTACATACGGTACTTTTTTTACGACTTTTATAAGTTAAACTTTTACATTGAATCGTTTCGTGGCAGTTGACATGCAAAAGATTCAGCCAAGGGCACCAAGCGGACAGCTCGCTACCCTTGCCTCAGATCGCTTTGGTGTTCCAGTCAGCATGCGAGAGGGTACAAAAGTTGCAGTAATAATTCCGACTCGCCATTTTCGCTTTTTCTCTTGTTTCTGGAGGTGCCAACTCCACTTCTGATTCACTAGACATTTTAAACTAAGGAATTGGCCGGCTTTTAAAGCATATACGGCACCCACATGTAACACAAAATCACTTGCGTTCAGATCTCAACGTCAGTCAAATGTTCCCTCTCCCACTACCACTGCACTAGTCAAATAGGATCAAAGTGAAATTATACGATCCAATTTATTTAAAAAAATATTCCACGTAAAAACGACTTAATAATAAAATAAATTAAAACTGGCAAGCATATATTACATGCAATTTTAATGTACACAACACAACGAAACATATACTAGAAAGATTCTCAAAGATGAATTAAGTGTAAATACTTGGTTTGTAAGCTTCTCTGTGATTGGTCAAGAACCTGTATCATAATGAAATCTGTATCGTAATGAGTATCATTGTGCAACGGGTTGAAGCCATCAAATGACAGAATTATACAATAGCAGTAGAAAAACGATATTTTCGCAATAGTTTCGTAGAAACTTGGCAAACAAAATTAGAATAGCTAGCACTTTTGACCAAATACCTACTTCTTCTATCGCCGTCTCGCTGGATTGAAAATCGAATCCTATAATGTACGAAAATGATCCCTGGATTTCCTCCCCCACTCCTGTACCTATTTTGTATGTACAGCAGTTCTATTTACGATATTTTCGCAATAGTTTCGTAGACATGACAAACTAATTTCGAATTGCTAGTACTTGACGAAATACCTACTTCCTGATCCCCCTCCCTATTCTCTCGCAGACAGCAATCGCAGAGCTAAAAACCGTGCACTGATTATCTCTCGACTCTATGGATTTCCTTTTAACGGATTACAGAGGAAGCACACGCTGTCTGGAATCATTTTTCCAATTTGAAATGAATTAATAGTTATACAGTGCACAAGTATTTTACATTGCCAGGTTGTACTATTGATAGAAAGTACAATATTACATTCTTGCTCTTTCGTAATGTAATTGTCTATTTTAGCCACTCCTTACGCAATATACTGTCGACTCACATTTACCAATTGCTTCACCAGACCGATGTTCTCCGTTATAGCCCGTAGAATCCAGAGTCTGATTATGTTTGAAATTGTAACGGAGTGATCGACGAAGGAAATGAAAAGGTTTTTTTACTTATCGTCAGGCCGATTGTCGATGTGGTCCTTCGGGACGCGGGTATTCCCCTCCCCTCCAAAAAGATTGTCACCGCCATGCAAACTTGGAAAAAGTACGTCTGATTTCATTGGTTTCATGAAACGAAGTAATCAATGTACAAAATGCGTACATTAAATAACTCAATACACCGAAGATTTCTGTTGGCAGCGATCTCCTGAAAGTACTTTTAAAAATTGCAATAGGAATGACCTGGAACTTCACATTAGAAAAAAAAAAAAGAAAAAAATTAATTTGGTATATTTTGAAAATCTGGATAATTTTGCAACAATCTCACATTTTAATATTCAAATATTCCAAAATCAATATATTTCAATAACATATTTAAGATTTATATTGCATTACAAATAATGCATGAAATGTTTCACTTTTCTCCTGCATTAAAATGTCTTACCCGACTGAAAATTTTAATCAAGTATATTTATGTGATTCAAATTTAATATTTTAAACTTCTTTATGAAATATTCCGAGTACTTTCTAAACTCTTCCTGGCGGACGGAACTGCTTATTTGCTGCAGTCGTACCAGCCTTAAGACAATTGCATCAATTTTATCACGACTTATACCAGTTTGCTTAATTTCTTTTTAATGTGTTTTATCTTCACTTTTAGTTACTTATTTCTTACTTCTAATTCTAACTTAGTACAAAACGTACAGCTCTAATAATGTCTGTTGAGCTATGTGAGCGATTTTTTGGCATTCATTAATGCCAAATTAAATTGGGGCGTGGTGAATAGAAATACTTCACATTCATTTCACAACGGTAACTAACTTGTGCTTGAGCCGTTTTGCACTTATTTTGTCATTCCGCAAACTGGAGAATGTTATAATAATAATAATAATAATCATAATAATAATAATAATAATAATAATAACAAACATCAATAACAATAACAATAACAACAACAACAATAATAATATATTATTATTATTATTATTATTATTATTATTATTAATGTATTTATGTAGCTAGAATGGAAGAATATCTGTTCTTCCATTCCATATGGCTGGCGGAAGAATATAGTTTTGCAGTGATGCGGTCTCCGGTGACGCTAAACTATTTTAGAACATGTCAAAAAAATTTCCTACGGGCCTGTACAAATATTAGTTTTTGTATGCCTGTAGTTTTGTCAATATGAATTTCCGATTAGAGGCAAACATTTTTTTTTACCAAATTCAATCAGAGAAGATGTCAGGATGCAGTCTTATATGTACCATTATTTTTACTTGTTCTGAAATTAATGCAACATTACTTATTTAACTATTAACGATTTTATACTATTTTGCTTTCTTAATTGTATTTAAGTCCAAATAGTGAATAGTACAATATTTTTCAATCTAGATTACTTATCATCTAGAAAGTGAAAATCCTATTGTCTTTGTGAAAACGTTTATTTTTCAACGGACATGGGTATCATATAAATATATACTTGCAGATATATTCAATTACAAACAAAACATTTTATATCTCTTAAAGCCTTGACCTTGCATCTGTTCAGTTCGGTTGAAGGCCTTCTCCAAATATTTCACATATATTTAATAGTGAACAAATAGCACAACTTTTTACCCACTCGAAAAAAGTTTAAATTGAATTCTTATCTGCAAGAACAAATCAAGTTAATTTAACTTCCATGCAATTTTATTGTTACTAGTGAAAACCCGTCAGAATTTGACGGTAAGATCTGAGATAAATGTAAAATACTGTACCCAGACTAATGTTCACAACATATTGCAGTTTGGATCTTGAGGGTATAATGAAGATATTCTGTGATGAGTTCCCAAAATTTTTAACACGCATGGCCCATGACCAGATGGCAATGCAATATCGGCACAAAAGATATAGCACTATTATAATGAAGGATTTTATTTCTGAAGTTTTTGATGTGTCATCATCTCCTATAAACAACTGTTTGATTTCTTCTGGCATATTGCTCGAAGGTATACTTATTTTCACATTTAAGCAACACAGAGTAAATCGTTTGCAGAATCTCCCTCACATGGAAAGCACAAAGCAGAACAAAACTGACATTTCATTGACAACGACCCAATATAAAACGAAATGACCTCACTATCACGACACCTACGCTGACTTTCTCTTTCCCTGCGTCCAGTTAATGTACGTTTGCGTCTTTTGGGGCGCGTGGACAACGATTCGGAAATTGACATAACCTGTAAACAACTTCACTACTTCAGTACAACCGAGCAAAACCCACTGTGCGAATGTTCCCTACAAAATACACCACAGAAGCAAATACATGCAAACTGTCAACACCACAATGCAATTATTACACTGAAACAAAACCTTGACGAATTGTAAACAAATCTCAACAATCAAAACAAAACATCAAGCAGCATGGACCCACATCTATGGACTCATGTATATCTATTTTGAAACTGCCTCCCTTTGAAACAAAAAATTGACTATTGATAAGCGTACTATTAAAGAATGATTTAATTAATTAATTTACACCGTAAATGTTGGTGAACCAACACAAACAATATCTGATAACACATCTAGGGATCATATTCTTTCATTTAAAAGAAAAAATACAACAATCGGTTCAGTAGAAGCTCTAAACGAAGCCATGGCAGAATACCTTATTTTTTTAAATATATAGATTAAACACATTTTCAGCTAAGAGAGGTGTTAAATGTTTTCCTCTTGGTGCATATCAGAAAGCCACATTACAAAAATAATTATATGGCTTGTCACTCGCGTGCATTAGACATTCATAATCTTAAACAATAATTATGCATAAAGAGGAAATTGCAATATCAAAAATACAATCTCAAATCCCAGTTACTTGTGTAGATACACAAGTTTTAAAAAACAAAAGGATTTATCAATTAAAGTTAAAAACTATAACTCATATTTAAGAATTAAATATGTAAAGAAAGTAATTAACTCCACGTCAACCCATGCGTAAATTTTTTCAACTGCCGACTGAAAACCACTCAAAGTGGAGTTGTACATACTGGTCCTGCGTTTTATTGATCATGGAAAACTAACGATAACATTTTCGTTACGGACTGGAGTGTTTGCACACTGCAACGTCCGCTTTCCCCAGTTCCGACATTTGCAAGTCTTGTTTTCCAATCTTAACTGTTTTGTTTTTTATCAAATTCTCTTTTACAAACTGATGTCAAGGAATTTAGGAATTTGGAAACCGTCTCGTTAATCTAATACCTGCTTAAATACTATTTTTGATAACCACTAGAAAACGCGGTACTTTCCGGATCTGCATAGCTGAAGTTCAATTTTAAGTACTAGTGCTTAAAGTGAGAGGATACCAAAGTATACAGATGAATCAGTGAATGCATCAAAGAAAATAAAATACTTTTGTGAGACTGCATCAGCAGGTGTAGGACTGAAGGGAACGGCGGATCTCAGAACTAACAACAGCGGCAGTTGCGTTGCGCGTTAGTGACGGGCGATTATAATCTGGTGCATCAAAGTAATGAAGTGTTTTTGCATGACATAATACGCAACGCTAATTAATTAGCCCAAATAGTTTTTCTTCAGATAACTTTCCATAGAAACATTACTTTTATCACACAGATAGCACTTAATTATTAGGTCCCTCATTAACGATTGAAACACATCTTCATTATGATGTACGTATGTTTTGAGAATCTGGTAGTTAAAGGAAAAATTCCTGGACATTTTTCATTAAATCGAATAATGTAATGAACTAGCGTCGTAGAATTTGTTGTGTAGCATGACTACAATACGTGGTTACTTTTACGGCCTTAAAATTCTTCCATTCTTTGTATCATCAGAATTTATTAATATAATTATCGAACGCGTCGGCATTTCCCCGTGGTTTTAAATGATTGGTGAACATAAGAAGGCATTACAAGAGAGCCGTCCATACGTCTTCGTACCTTGGTCTAGATCAGTGCTTCAGTTTTCAGTTGCACTAATACCAAAAGCTCTGTCTCTTTGTCTCCGAAGCAAAACAAATGCGCAGTGCTGCCCTTATCGCCAGTCCTACACTCCGCTTGGTCAGGTTATGCTACAGGTCTTGTTGTATCATTAAGGAATTTGTACACCCTAATCAAAATAAACGAAAGTCAGCAAGGCTGCCTAAAAACTAGTGTATGACGCACGCGGTAAAAGTGATTTTATTTTGCTCGTACGGTTGCACCTCTCGGGCCTCTTGGGTGTTGAAACGTCACTTTGCACTCCTATCATAATTAGAGAAGCTCACTTTGCACTCTATCATATAGAACTAAATTGCATTTCTTCATCCGCGAGATCTTCTTTTATTGTGATCATTGTTCCATTTTTTACTTGCCACACAACAGGGTAATCCCTCACGGCGTTTAATGAACTCCGTATTGCTGCAAGTTCGATTACATACCATTCCTATCAGAGGAAATGGGAGTCGACGAGAGGGAGAGAGAGAGAGATTTGGGCAGAAAAGCAGAGGCGGATTTATTCATACGCACAGGAGAGTCGTGCCAACGGCGGCAACATTTTAGGAGCGCCAAAAATTGTAGACTAAAATTGAGCTTAAAGAGCCTCTTCTTCGTCGCGTGCGATTTTCCTTCTTTTACTTTCTCGCTACCGCTTACGCAGTAGAGAGAAAGTTTTGTAATGCTACGGCGGGGGGATGCGAATTTTCGGCGGAAAAACTTATTGCCGGTCCCTGATAACGAAAAAGTGGATAAATTCAGTTTCTAAATTTAGAAAAAAAATCCTCTAACACGTGGTGTAGCCAGAACCCATGTGGGTGTTGTGGGTGTTGATACTGAAAAATTGATTGACGGCAAAACGTCCGTCCGTCCGTCCGTCCGTCCGTCCGTCCGTCCGTCCGTCCATATACGAACACCACTAGCACCTAAACTACACGGAGGAGATTTTCCAAAATGGATCTTCTCCGGTTGATATGGCAGGACTTAAAGCTTTCCGATTTTGTAAAACGTTCTTTAAATATTTGAGGGTACTTTTCATGAAGCCCCAGGGACATTTTAAAAATTTTAAAAATTCGTTCCTATTTTTTCTTTAATTTTTTTTTGAACGAATAGAGGAAAATACTAATAAAAACTGACTTAGGTCCATTTTTCACTGTTAACTCTAAATTTTCAAAAATTAAAATTTTTTCGGCGTCCAACTACAAAAATTTGTCAAGTAAAATTTTTTCTTCGTATTTTGTACTTTCATTAAGGTCGTGTACAAAATTTTAGTACTTTTCGTGCAATATTGCGTGAAATGTGTAATATTAAAAAATAACAAAAACTAAGATTTTCTCGAAAACTGCAACAATTTTTTTCTTTAAACTTTTGGTACGGATAGTACTAAATGTACTTTACCAGGTGACATAAACGCTATTTTGTTCTTTCAAATCGTTACAAAAATGTATTATTTTTGTCTCTCACCGCGTTAATATATGCATAATTGTTCACATAATTGCATTTATGAGAACATGTACTTTACATGATGTCTTATAAAGTTTCTCGAAAACTCAAAAGTTTTCTGTGAAAATCGAGCTCAAAATTCCATGTTTTCAGACATGTTTAAATGCCATTTTCTCAAAAACGGTTCCAAATTTTTTCCTTCAACATTTTCATAGGGATAGTGCTAATTGCAAAGTCAAAATGAGCGATGTTTATATTTTCAGGTCAGACTATTAAGATTTAATTACTAATACGGAAAAGGAGTCTTCATGATACATCGACTCCAGTTACCTTATTTGAAATTATTAACATTTATGATTCTCTGTTTTAGGCAATATTGCCAGATCAGCCGAATCCCGCCAGATTTGGGGGTTTTCCTAAGTAGTAAGCGAAAAAAAAGTTTTAGCGGTTAGCGAGAAATTGAGTGATACATACGTGTCCAATTTTTAAACATAAATTATACTTTTATTATATATAACTTTTTTCCTGGGCAATTTCTTCCGTGTCTACAAGCGACAAACTTATCAATCCGCCTCTGCTGAAAATGGATGAAATTTTGTCGTACGCCCCATCAGAGTGTTTACGTTCAGTTTTGTCGAATCGTCAAAGGGCGGGATGGAAAAGGGCGTCTCTTGAATAAATTCTTCAAAATGACATTTCAACTTCGTCGAGGTATAGTTTTTTCAGACTACACACACACACACACACAGTTCTACCGGATAGGACTTTTCGAATTAAATAAACAGTACGATACATACTGAAATGTGTTCACACCCCTTTACGGAATATACCTATTACTGAGGAAAAGGTATGCTTTGTGTAATATTCAGCTCACTGCGTATTTCTCTAACATTAACTGATCACTGACTGCTTAAAGAAAGATCAGAGAGCATCGTATCGGTCGTAGAAGCACACTCGTTCGAGGGAATGCTTCCAAACAAAGGAAAAACCAATGAGGCAAACACCGGACTCAAGAAAGGAAGTGGTTAATCGTGTTATTTAAAATATTATTCATGTTCTGAATGATTAGCAATCAACTGAATCACGCGTGGTATTTTGCGGCATCTCCGATAAGTGACATTTCATGTATTTAAAATGCACTGAAGTGACAAATTATGATATAGCAATAAGCAAAAGTACAGATGGCAGAGAGTACTGCTTACAAAAGATATAAAGGGCAGTGCATTGGCTGATCTTTCGTTTGTACGCAGGTGGTTCTTGTGAGAAGGTTTTGGAGTGATTATGGCCACACAACGGGAATTAACAGACTTTGAACACGGAATGTTACAGCCTAGACGCGTAGGACATTCCATTTCGGAAATAATTTGTGAATCGAATATTCCGAGATTCACAATGACAAGAGGGTGCCGAGAATATCTAATTTTAGGCATAATCTCCCACCACGGACAGTGGCCGAAAGCCTTTGCTTAATGGCCGTGACCAGCGACTGTAGAGTAGAGTTGTCGGAGCTAACAGACAAGCAACACAACCGCAGAAATCAATGTGGGACGTACCACGACCGTATCCAGTAGATCAGTGCGGCGAAATTTGACTTTAGTGGGCTATGGCAGCAGAAGACCGACTCGAGTGCCATTGCTAACAGCACGCCCCCCCCTCTCCTCGCACGCGCCCCGCCTGGGCTTGTGATTATATCTAATGATCCCCAGACGAGTGGAAAACATTGCCTTGGTGAGATGAGTCGCGATTTCAGTAGGTAAGAGCTGACGCTACGGTTCTAGTATGGCGCAGACTCGACGAAGCCATATGGACCCAAGTTGTGAACAAAGCACTGTGCAAGCTGATGACGGCTCCATATTTGTGTGAGCTGTTTTTGCATGGAATGGACTGGGTCGTCCGGTCCAACTCAACCGATCAATGGTTATTTCAGCTACTTTGAGACCATATACAGCCATTCATGGACTTCCATTTCTCACACGAAGATGGAATTTCTATGAAAGACCATGCGCCATGTTACCGAGTCACAGTTGTTCGCGATTGGTTTGAAGAACATTCCGGACAATTCGAGCAAATGATTTGGTCACCTAGATCGCCCAACATGAAACCCATCAAACATTTATGCGTCGTAACTGAGAGGTCGGTTCATGAACGAAACCTGCACCGGCAACACTTTCGCAATTATGGACGGCTTTACAGGCAGCATGGCTAACATTTCTGCAGGGGATTTCCAACGACTTCTTGAGTCCATGCCACGTCGCGATGATTCACTTTGCAGGTAATAGGTCTGACACGATATTAGGAGGTATCCCATGACTTTTGTAACCACAGGGTATAATGTTAACTGAATAATTATTTGACAAAGGAATTTACGAGAAACAACTATTTCTGAAAGAAATAATCAATCTTAATTTAATAAATATTAAAGAAGTTTTTGCCAGTCCAATACTCTTTCGAGCATGCTTGATCTCTGTTCGAATAGTCTTAATTAAACTGATTAAAAACTTCTCATTGCATTTCTAACATTTAAATACATATGATTTGATTTGTGATTCCGGGCGCGTCAAAAAAAGGTAATTAGTTCCGTCAGTGTATTGCATGTTTTTTCATCAGGAGGTGGCGGTGATCTGCCTCTACTGGATGGCGAGATCTGGCGCCGAGCTACTGTTGGCTAGCGGGGTTTTCCCGAACAGGGATCTCCCACCATCGGAGTACCGCCCCAGCCGGGACAAGTTACACGCTCCCGACGCGCGCGTGTGCGCGCGCGCGTGTGTGTGCGTGCGCGCGTGTGTGTGCGCGTGTGTGTGTGCGCGTGTGTGTGTGCGCGTGTGTGTGTGCGCGTGTGTGTGTGCGCGTGTGTGCGCGCGTGTGTGTGTGTGCGCGTGTGTGTGTGCGCGTGTTTGTGTGTGCGCGCGCGTGTGTGTGCGTGTGCGTGCGCGTGCGGGTAGGAAAAAGAAAGAAAAAACGTGTGGTCCGGGGGCCGTTTGTTCGGGTACAACTCCGGCATTCGCCTGGTGTTGACTGGAGAAATCACGGAAAACTACCGATAAGAGAAACCGAACGCTAAAATGCTCCTCCAAACAGCGACTGAATTCGACCTATCTAGCAAGTGTCGGAAAACCCGTAACCGTGCCAGAACCTCCCCATCAGAGACACTGCAGAGATACCTCTTGATGCCCTGAGCCACCTTTGCGCGTAACATTTAAATTTAATGGGGTGCTATATTTTCGTTCTTAATTACCTCATTAGGAATTGAGCGAATGCACATTTGCGAGAAGGTCAAATACGAAAATTTATACTATCTGTAGTACTTTCAATGTCGAACACTGAGCTGAGGAAGGTGAATTCTAGACCTAGTAGACAATAACACAAACAGTTTCAACAAACATTCTTTAACAATGAAATCCACATCTAATTTAGCAAATTTGCACAGGTTAAAATAAGCATGGTCCTTACATTTTTAACACTGGTTATGAACAATAACTAAAAAATGTTAATGTATTTTCATTACTGTAAGCTTGTTGCCGAACTGCCAAAGCCCTGCTATTAGTTATTAGTATTTAACGCAAGCACGACAAATAGCAATATGTAGGGGGTCGGATTTTAATTAAATCTCATTTTTTTTATTTTCACTTTAGAACAATGCCGTTTAGAATAGAAATTCATTTTATGTTATGACAAAAGGAAATGACCCATTTTTTGGCATTATTTTGCATATTTTGTCTATTTCGACTAATAAGTCATTTTTTACTTTTTTCCTAATTTTTAATGCACTTTTTGCTGATTTCATCGATTTTAAAGTTATTTTTAATGGAACTTGCTTCAAATTATATTTACGAGATGCAACAAATGTTCTTCACAGAATTACTCAATAGCCTATTTGATTTGTTCGCTCAGAAATTGTTTTGACAGCCGTAGTGAGTATTTAATTCTTGTGACGTGTATCAGCGCCATTGTCGGTTCGGCCGATTTCGGGATAACTGAAGGAAGAAATTTCCTAATGAAAAACAGTCCAAACTAAAAGTTTGGAAGCTGAGTTCACTCGAAGAAATGGAGGAAGCCTCGATTACATCAGTAACGTATCCAACAGCTTGAGTTGTTCATCCGAACTGGTTTTCATAAGTTTTTCTTTCCGTCATTTTTCTTTGATTTTAGGGATTTTTAAAGCACTTTATGAGCATTTCATTGATCATTTTTGGCGATGTTATCGGCCATCAAAATCCACCCCCTAGTAATATGATTTGGCAATGGATCTTTAAAAATAAAAACACCTGACAAAAATGTTAAAAAATGAGAAGCACTCTAAGAATACACTATTATTAGCACGTAGAATACAGAGCTCGCCCTCATACACACATTGACACATCTGGCCCCTTCGCGGCGCATTCCCTTGGATTAGGGATGGCCAATTATTAAATAATAATTGACTAATATCTAATCGATTATTTTTATTAAATCAATATGCATAGATTAATCGTTTCGAATTAATCTATTTATCCCACAATCGATTAATTTTTCACAAGTTTAAAAAATGCATAAAATCGTCAATACATTATTGATTTGTACATTTACTAATCGTTTAGTAACAACATATTTTAAGAAAATCTGTTACAATAATGCGAATCATTTTCAATTTTCTGTCTTGTTAAATTTTATTTATAAAACTTGTGTGTTTAAGTCAAATTTAGTTATTTTAATGAAATTAAAAAAACATGTTCATCGTAACTAAAATAAGGTTTTTAAATTAAGAATTGAATAATGTAATACACACTTTTTGCACAAATAAAATGCAACTACTTAACGGAACAAATCTCAATTGTCTTCTTTTCTTCTAATATATGGCAAAATAAATACAACTGTCTTTCACAAAAACATTTTGATATAAATCTCAATAACAGATCTTCAAATGAACAATATCGAATAGAAACATCAACTACATACATTAATGAGTAGATACTAGGAATTTCGTTGACAAAGTTCGAAAGTAGATATACTTTCATATTTTGCTCGTCTTGAAAATCAATAGTTGAATTAAAATAATAGAGCTGTAAATCAGAAAAATTAATCTACGTGTACATTAATCTGTATAAAAATAATCGATTGTTGTACTAATCGGGATTAAATCGCCTATCCCTACTTTGCAAGGCACTCTAGTCAGGATTGGATTCGCATGTAGCATCTCAAGTTGTCCTCTGCTATGCGTAGTGAAATGATACATTAGGATGTAGTATGAACTTTTGAGTGAAACGAATTGTTTTATAGTATTTCCTTAGGGTGCTTGTGGAATTTTTTACTGGGTTAGTAACTTTTTTAATGTTTTTGATTCCTTTTTGTTTTTCTTTAATTGGTATGCACTGTGAAAAAATGGTATCGCAGTTTAGTTGAAAGAATAACTGTTTGAGTCCCATTTGAAGCAAAACTTTCGAGTGACTGAAAAGTTATTTTTGATCGTGAAACTAAGAATTTTTCAGAGAATTTGTTTGCTTACTTGCATGCAAATACTTTTGAATCATTGGAATCTAAAAAAAAACTAGGGGAGCTACAACAGCACATACTTCCTCGAAATATAATGTTATCATTATGCAATGTTTTGCCTTAACTTCTACCTTTCTTTTACTTTTATTTTGTACGATTTCTTTATTTACGGGATAAAGTGATATTTTATTTTTTTAATCCAAAATTTAAATGAAATTGTAATGGCATTCAGTGTGTAAGATACTCAGTGTATTAACGAACACATCCGATGTGTATTTTAGGTTTTAAAAATTCTGCGTTAGCAGTATGCGAGAAAGTAAAATAACAAAAAGTTAATAAATAATATGATCCACCGGCGGCGGCTGCTGCTGCTGCTTTCGCTACAGCGCGTAATTGCCAGCGCTGCTTTAAAGCAATAATGGGGGTTTATGCATGATATACGGTTTAGAACGCAACACTGATTTTGCAAGGAAATGTTATTTCCGTTTGCCACACACGCCAGCGCCACTACTCACCCAATCTGGGAACAGCTTTCCTGCAGCCTCGAAAAGAAAACACACCACCTAGGGATTTGCAAGCAAATGCAAATAGTTCGAAAAATATATAATAGTAATTATTAAATACTAGTATTGTACAACTAGTATTGTAATATTCTTCAAATCTGCTCCTTACGTTTTCAAGCCTAAAAGAAGTTTCCGAAATCTCATTTTTTAAATTTGTTGCGTCAACAATTCGACGCAACGCATCTCCAAGCCCTTTAAGGGGCGTTGAGCGCTTTGCGTTGGGGAGTAATTCATTAACTTTACTTGTCACGTCACGTCACGTCACGTCGCAGCCAGTTGTCAAGAAGACCGCCAGATAGCATCTCCGCGTACGCGCCTCCAGCGTCACTACCCAGCGGCCAGAATTGGGAAGGAATAAGGATAGGGGTAGGGTTTAGGACACTTTATAGGGGTTGGACTAGCCCTTGGGAAGCAGCCAAACTCGTTTTGTTGGAACGAATTTCACATTCGACGGGAATCGAACCCGGACCTCACTGGTCAAAGGCTAGCGACTTCGCTACTAACTTCATTACTAATATACTACTACTACATTACTACTACTTCATTACTAATCGAAGAACAAACGTTTAGTTTCCATCTTTTGACGTTAAATAAAAAATATAAATAAATTAACCAAAGCCTCATAATGGATTCACGTTGAGGTCCAACAAAGAGAAGAATTCAAAAGAATTTCACATTTCATTATCTTGTCGCCGTTGAACAATGAATTTCTCATACATTGCTCCATTCTTTCTCAAAGCAGCACACGGTGGTAAGATAAAATTAATGTTAAAATGCATATTAAGTAGTAGATGGTATAATCCAAACCCACCCAATTCAATTACTTTAATACCCCACCCAATTACAATGTTAACACATACAAACTATTGTAAATTCGGAAAAACGTAGTAGTATCTGACTAATAATTTCTTGGTCCTGAAGATAGCGTTCGTAACATTCTTTCAATATAAAAAAAATTAAATACTCACAAAAAATTACGTCGTAAACAACATAACTAATGTTGCTTCAATTCTTTCGTAATTTCTAATAGCATCATTAACTCAGAATATTACGTTATGACGTAATGACAAATCAAGCTTTTAAATGCAGTGCAGGGATGCCATATTGGGAGGAATTCCGCCAATTGGGCGGAAAAAGGCGTTGTCTCGTGGGAAGAAAATGCATTTCCCAGTACACAGTAATTTCAGTTTACGAGAAGCATTGGACACACAAACAGAATTAAAAACAGATACTTAAGAGGAAGCATGATTACCGAGCAGTAATGCCAATTTCACAAACACGACGATATTGCACATCTTACCAAAGCGTTTTCACACTACTCAAAAAAGGAAGTTTTGGCCACCACTATAAGTATCTCAGAAATAAATGTCTGTAATAATACATTTTTATAATTTGGCTCATGCTAATTCTTTAAATAATTTGAATCAACTTCACTCATTCACCTTAAGTTTTCCTCCCCTGTCCACGCGATCTGTTGGTACTAGTAAAGAAAATAGCCAAGTTTTTAAATAGTATTATTTTTTCTTAATTTTCTGCACGTGAAACAAAATTAATATAAATATAATATATATCCCTAATTCTAATTTAAAATAACTAGGCTCGCTCGTGGCACCTAGCGAAGTCGCTAGCCTTCACCACTGAGGTCCGGGTTCGATTCCTGTCGAATCTCATGTGAAATTTGTTCCAACAAAACGAGTTTGGCTGCTTCACAAGGGCTAGACCAACCCCTGTGAAGTGTCCTAAACCCCACCCCTATCCTTATTTCTTCCCAGTTCTGGCCGCTGGGTAGCGACGCAGGGGCGCGTGAAGTAAGAGGCGCGTACGCGGAGATTCTACCTGGCGGTTCTCTTTGACTGACTAGACGAGACGAGACAAAAATACAGCGTCCTCTGGAATAGAGGTATAGATAATGGAGGATTACTCCGCGCTCAACGCTCGACCAGGGGCGAAGAGACGCGTTGCGTCAATAAGTTGAATTAAGAGCGCAACGAATTAAAGAAAAACTTGCGAATTCGTTGGAAGACATCATCACTACATTGAGAAAACAAATTCTACAAATTGCAGAATAGAGTAAAACCAAACGGATATTGAGATTTTCAGTAGAAAATTATAACTAAAATAACTAATTGATTTGCATATCCTTTTGATCCATTCCTATCCTCAGCAAAATTTTCTTGTGGCCCATAGTAGGCGGGACGCCTACACGTATTTCATTAATTTCAAACAAATTTCGCAAAAACTACTAAATTTGGGGGGGGGGGGAAATGAACGTGTCCTTTTCCGAAGATCTTATTTGTTCGTCAATCTTCAATTTTGAAACTTTTCTTTCTGCAGTTTTCGAAAAACCGAGCACTGTCCGAAAATGGAACCAGCACCGTATTTTTTACCGCTCCTTATTACATAAGTGGAGAAAATTTAAAGGCAAAACATTGCCACTATCTCGTGCAAATTACATGAAACTACTCATTTTCGAAAAGTTGAGTTTGACCGTACTTCAAGATTTGTCTTTAAGGAACACATTTCATCTAGGAAAAAATATTATCAATGTCGGAAGACTGAAAAATTGACTTTTCAACGAAAATGAGACCTGCACCATTTTCTTAAGCGTCATTTATCCTATCCAAGGCCCAAGTTTAATGGAAAAATTTGATGCCATTTTTTTTAAATTTTAAAAAGTGGCGAGGCGCTTCATGTAAAGTACCGCCCAACATTAAAATATCGGCTTCAAATTAAAGGGTCCGCGACATCATCCAGAACGATTGGAGAATTTCAATTTTGGAGAAAATCAGCTGAACGTTTATCCTTAGTGTTGTGGACAGACGGAGAGACGTTTTGCCCTAAACCGATTTTTCGGAATCAAGAACGCACGAAGTATGCATTCTGGCTACACCGCGTGTTTACAGGATTTCTTTTCTATATTTAGCAACTGGATTTATCCACTTTTTCGTTACCAAGGCCTGACAATGAGTTTTTGTGTCGAAAATTTGCCGTTTTCTGACGCACGATTACAATACTTTCTCTTCTGACGTTTGTAAGGGCGAGAAAGTAAAAATGAACCGATTATTTTTATAAAATTGCAAAACTTCGAGATAAATTTCCACGAAAACGGTCACATTTTTGGAAGGAGAAAATTTTGACTACGTATTTATGGAAATTTTCCTTTAAGCTTAAGTTTTACGATACCAGCTCCAACAGCATTCGCTAAAAGGAGACTTCGCATTAAAAACTAGTGGTGTCAGAGAATGCCATGGAATTTCACGCGAAAGTCACGAATTTCCAGGACGTATTTCCTAAGTTCATTATAGCCGAGGTTCAGGTTCACTATAACAGAGCCTTTGTATACTTGTTTGTATTGTAAGTGAAATGGGAACAGTGACTCAAAGTCCATTATAACCGAGGGTTCGCTATATCCGAGTTCACTATAAACGGAGTCGACTGTACTAATGTCGTACGAAATATTTTAACCTAGTGGTGCGCCAAACGCACATACTTCTAACTGATCCGCTATATTATACTACATAAACCTGCAGAAGTGTTTTCAACCATCAACATTTTTTTTCGCATCGAGACCCGAACTCAGATTCTCAAGATTCAACTAGCTGACACTTATTACTACGCCACACAAGCGCCGTATGGATCGAACTCACTCAGACGCATAAAAATGTAAATGCTCTTTTCATGTAAAAAAACATCAGAAATCAAAATATCCGTTTGAAGCTCCAAAAGTTCAGAACAGATCAAATCAGGGAAAATCAATTTTGGAGAAAATAGGCATTTTCCCTGGAGATATTCAGTAATTTAGTATATCCCTGGCCGCGTTACGAGCGCAGCGCAGGTTAAGCTCGATGGTGGGGCTGCCACCTCACAGTCTTCGGGCGTACTGGGCAATATTTCGGATTGGCCTCCCTTAGAGAGACCGCCTTCACGGGGCTAAGGGCTCTGCCTACCCTACGAAGGAACAAAGGACGGAATTACTTAGGTACCATGAGCCTCGGATCTACACAGTCCACCCGTTGGCTCCCGGGGGCAAGGGAAGGGTTGTGACACGCAAGGAATAATTGGGTAAGGAGTTAGTCGCCTCATACGACAGGGCGATTACCAGTAGTGCTATTCTACTAAAACCCCCGGACACCACACGGCAAACACATTAAAAATAGAAAAGCACCTGGGTCAGACATCAACAATGAACTCTTCAAATATGCATCTGAAAGATTTTCCCTAGGGCTGCTGGACTTAATACTTGCTGGGTATATGGTCACATCACAGAAGAATGGAGGACTGCTATGGTCGTCCCCTTATATAAAAAGAGGTGATAGGAAGAATTGCTCTAATGACAGAAGGATAAGCCTTTTGAATTCCGGATACAAAATATACGCCAAAATTATAAATCAGAGGCTAGCACCTATTTCAGAGGTGCGCTTATTACAGGAGCAAAATGGGTTTAGGAAAGGCAGGTCTTGTATTGACTGCATGTTTACAGTCTCACGGAGAATAGAAAAGCATAGAGAGTATAATATTCCCACGTTCTTAGCATTTGTAGATTTAGAAAAGGCATTTGACACTGCTAACCGAACAAAATTGTGGGAGGTGTTGCTAAGAAGAAGAATTTCACAACATCTAGTAATAGCCATTCGTAGTATTATGTGAACACTACTATAAGAGTAAATACAGGAGATGGACCTAGTAAGATAAATAATAAATCAAGGCGTAAGACAGGGGTGTCCCATGTCACACATTCTTTTTAATTTATATTTTGATGACGTGATTAGGCCATGGGAAAGCCAATTGAAAACAAATTTTATCGGAAAAATTGCTTTGAATACATTACTATTTGCAGATGACCAGGTTATCCAAGCAAACTCGGAAGAAAATCTACAAAGAGCCCTCTTTAGTTTTTTTAACATAGCTAAAAATTTTAATTTAAAATTATCCTCATTCAAAACCAAAGTCGTGGGTTTTAAAGGAGTCTTTCCGCTTCGAGCAAAGATTGAAATAAATAATAACGTGATTGAACAAGTTTCAAATTTTAATTATCTGGGATACAATACAGCCTATGATCATTCTAAAGACCTAGAACAAAAACACTAAATTCCTGCAGCTACTTTGTACAATGAAGCAACATCTACTAAAGTAAGATAAGACACTGTTCTTAAATTCTATAGAACTATGGCGGTTCCAGCCTTCTTGTATGGTGCACAGGCATGGACAATAAAAACTCCAACAGCGGAAGAAGAGGCAGCAGAAATGAGGTTGCTGAGACCACTAGCGGGATACTCTGAGGGACCACAAGAAAAATGAAGACATTAGGTCAGAACTTCAAGTTTGCAATATAGACCTAATATTAGATTCACATAGATCCCAATGGTACGACAATCTTCAGAAAATGGATAGTTCGCACATCCCTCTTGAAACTTTTGGATACAGACCGCAAAGCAGAGGAAATGTAGGACGTCCCCGACTGCAATGGAAAGATTAAATGAAACTTCTGAAGACGGAACAGGCCTAAAGGCCTAATCCATACTGTATATTTTATTATGATGAGAAAATCGGCTAAACGGTTTACGCGCTAGTGTTGACCACAGATAGACGTTTTTGCCTTCAATCGATATTTCGGCAAGAAGGACCCGCAAAACATTTCTGGCTACACTACGTGTTAGAGGATTTTTTTCTAAATTTAATATCTGGATTTATCCACTTAACCAGAGATTTTCGGCCGAAAATTCACCGTTTTCCAGCACACGATTAGCTTCTCTTTTTACGAAGTACCTTCGTAGGGTGGATAATATTCGGAAACGTTTGGGATATCACGGTAAAACAAAAACTAAGTTGGTCCCATGGGTAGTATCTATAATATTGTTCATAGCTGTAAATTCATGTTCATAGATTCAGTAGTTTTAGTTAAATTGATTGATCGAGATGGACAGACAGGAAACGTAGGTTTGACGAGGGCTGAGGTTTAGTAATCGATGAAGTAAGTTGAAAAGTGTTTAAAAGCTGAAAATCCGAAACTCCTCTACAGACACTTCCTTATTTTTTTATCTGTATTGATTGCATTTGTGAGTAGATGTGCTTCAAATGATATTCAATAAAGTTTCTCGAAAACTCTATAGTTTTCTGTGAAAATTAGCTTCAAATGTATTTTCAAAAAGCTGAAACATTTACTCAAAATCGGTTACAAATATTTCAATTATTCTTTGGTCTAGGCATGTTTTTCGGTTTGGCCCCACCCTTCTTTCAACTGCCATCTATCGCTGCCCAAAGTACATTTTTCACCTTTTTCCCAATTGTTCGCCTCCCTAATGGTAGAACTGAAATATGATAAAAAATAATATGGAATAGTACATCCCTTGGCCTTGATGACAATTTTTGTTGAAAAATTTGGAGCCGTTTTTGAGGAAATGCCGTATAAGGCTATCTGCAAATGCCAAAAATGAACCTTTTTTTTATTACAGAAAACTATTGCTGAAAACTTTTCCTGAAACTTTATTGGAAATTATCTGAAGTTATCCTACTCACAAAAGCAATAAATGTTTGCAAATCGCTGGTTATTAGGAACTAACGAGACGAGAGATAATATTTGAAAAACAAAAGATTACTCAAAAATTCATAAATAATACGACGGCAACATGGAAGCTTTCAAACGTGACACATTATTTTAAGAAAGGAACTACACTAAACCCTCGTTAGAACGAAATCACTTAACACCAATTTCACTGTAACACGAACAAAACTTCGGTGTTGGCAAGGGATTATATAATACTCCGATTACATAATACGGACATACATAATACTCTGATACCACGCATTTTTATAACATCCGATTATTTCTGTCCCTTGAAATTCGTGTTAATGAGTGATTACTCTAAACAGATTTTTACTTTAAATGTAAGTGAATATTAAATTCGTTGTTGAGTTCAGTGACTTCGTCTCACGTTCTTGGATTCTTTTTTGCTTCGCCTACATTTAGAAGTCCGACAATATCTAGTTATTTGAAGGTTGGTATTGTCGTCGCGAGGGGTTCCCCAGCTCTAATTAGCTAATGCTTAACTGCAACAAAATGGGTGCAACCCTGGCTTGAGCAGGTGGGCGTCGGATACGCATCATCCGATCGTGTGACCAACGCCAGCGGCGACTGTGGCCTGGTGATTGCATACGGCGCACGTCACGTCCCGCGAGATACTCTTAACATCCTTTCGATGTGCGCAATGCGGAAATGGCAGTGTCTGCTTAGTCAACTGCACACCCATTAGAATGTTTTGTATGTAAAGACTCTGCTTTATTGCAGAACAAGCAATAATCACAATGAATGATAATCTAATACGAAGTTATTTTTGAACTTATTTTATTTCACATTTATTTTATTGAATGAATTTTAGTTTTGCCGTCAAAGCAAAAATTTCTAAAGAAATTTCAATTTTGCCTTAAGAGAGTTCAGGATATTTACTGAAAAAAGTAACGTGGCTTTATACATTTCAAAAAATAGAACACCTATGATTTTGCGACACCCCTCCCCATCACACTCATCGCTTCAGTAAGATAGATCCGGACCATGGGCATATCTAGCGACGGCCACTAAAAAGTGGCGCGCCTCGACACTGCATAATTACCTAGTATGGTAATAACGGATGTTCTGGCATTTTCTATTTCATCAAACCTAATTTTTCCTTTTAAACGTCGACATACGAATATTTAAATCTAATTCAAAAATACATTTTACATTCCTTCAATTTCTTCTACAAAATTTCGGTGCTACCACAACACATACGTTCTCGCATTATTTATGTTCCGCCATATTGAAGTACTACATAAATACACAATGTTATCAGCCAGAAAACAGTTTTTGTATACCAGCATTATAAAAGACCTTTCCTGATTCAAGAAATCGTTCATAATCTGACATTTTCCGGCATAAAGGATGACGTATTAGCATTTTACAGCACGTGATGTTGGTCATCACACATTCAGCCAATCGTAGCGAGAGAATCTTGGGGTGGTAGCGGTAAATGGTACAGCTGACCACCGTTTTCTCGCACAGATGTCAAATACCAGAGATGTCACAAAGTTGTTTCGCAAAATTAAGTTTGATTCCCTCACAAATTTATAATGCTCTTAGTAAAGGAATCGCACACGATATTTTTTTATGTTGCATTCGTACAAATTTGAAAACTCGCTCCTAACGTCGCCAGTTTACAAAACATATATACTCTTACAATAAAGCTTATCATTATAAACTAATTCTATAAATTACTATTCCTCACCAAAAATCGAACTCAGGTCCTCAGAGTTAACTTGCCGTCAGCCATACCACTAAGTTACAGAAAAACCGTAACGTTTGAACTCTGAGTCCAGAACCATAATTTTTATCGTCCCTTTATTCATATGAGCGGTTCTTGAGAAAAAAATGTGAATTATTTTTAACTTGCCTACATTTCGCGCACATTTATATGAAAACTACTCGTTTTCCAAATATTGAACATAATCTTATTTGAAGATCCGTCTTTAAGGAACAGATTTCATTTAGGAAGAAAATTCTCATGGTAAATTTCACTTGTAGGAAGAAAAAAGTTCCCTTTTGCAATTTAAAAAAAAATCTGGAATTTGAACACGAAATCTGCACTTTTCTCTAAAGAGTTCTTTACGCTATCCGAGAATTAAGTTTAATCAAAAAATTGGTGCTTTTGAAAAAAATTTGAAAAGGGTTTTGAGCCTTCATGTAAAGTATCCACAAAATGAAATATCCCTATCAAACTCCCAAAACCTCGCGATAATTCAGATCAATGGGGGAATATCAATTTTGGAGAAAACACGCTGAACGGTTTAGGCGCTAGCGTTGACTACAGACGTTTAGTCGTCAATCGAGTTTTCAGTATCAAGGGCTCACAAAATATGGATTCTGGTTACACCACATTTTACAAGATTTTTTTAAAACTTAGCAACAGACCCGACGTTGTCTGCCGAAAATTCGAAGTCTCCTAATCTAGGGCGTCGAATTTTAAAATATAGTCAACATCACAACAATTTAGTACAGGAGGTCTGATCAACCTAATTGAAACGAAAATTAACCAAATCCGAAACAGCATTCGACTACAGTGGCGACCATTTGAATCTACTAATTTGAATGCTAGAACAATTGATTATTGAATCTACAGATTTCAGTGTTAACCGATTCTAAATTTTTAAAGTTTCAACATTTTTTTTACTCCTTGAAATTTGACGATCATAAATTCATGAGAGAGGAATTATTGATTGACCATCATCCTTTCCAAATCAACCCCTAAGGTCTGGATAAAAGCATCACACTTCGAGCATGTTCAGTAGGAAGAGTGGCACTACTGCATCTACAAGTTTCTTTTGTGCCCTCCCCTCGCCCGTACAGCGTCGGTTATCGCCTAGCACGATCTTTAGCTTCCGCTCCATAATAACGTGAAGCGGAGTGCGGGTGAAAAACCCGTTGTCGTGAGAGTGTCCTTCAGGTGGCCAAGAAACACACACAGAGCGACTATGGAGTGCGCGGATCCAACGCATATACGGACACTCGATGTAGAGAAGATACACCATAATTAAGTTTTCGTTATTTGAGAGGTAGCTAAAAATGGAAGAGAACAAAAAGCTTACCTTTTATCTTGCATGAAATCAGTGAAAATAGGCTGTTTTATGCATCAACCGGCTAAGCACCATTGAAAAATGAGATACCGATTTATTTATTTATTTATTTATTTGTCGTCAAAAACAATTAAAAAACTGCGTGTGACGTGCTAGGAGGAGAAGTGTTTTCGGTGCACGTTTTCTTAATTTTGGAATGTGAACCCTAAGCCGTAAACAAAGTTGAAATCTGAATACACAAAGAAATGAGTTTTTTGCAGGAATTGTTAATAAAATATTCGCTCAAATAAAATAATTTTCAAGGGCAAATCAGCGATATATTTGGGCATCGTGTCCTTCGTAAAGAACTAATACTATCTACCGCGACAGCATGGAGAACGATAATGTGAATAACTATATTTTCCACTGAACTCTACAACACGTACCCATATAATGAAGTTACATTTATGTCCAGAAGCAAAATGAGGGGCCATCTCAGCATTTGCTCAAAGGTTCAGGGAACCTGGGCGAAAAACCTGATCGAAATGGTCATGGGAGACAGGACTCCATCTATTTCATTGGACTATGCACTAAGTGTACCCAAATTTGACGCGAAATCTATAAAAATAGCCTTAAAATAAATTAAAAATGTAAACGCCAGTCATGTCAGGGATTTTAAGTTTTCCACCAACCGGCTATTAACTTAGGTCTTCATAACTGCTGTTCTTAATTTCGCATCATACCAGTAAGCATCAGTTATTTCCCCCCTCTCATGTTGGTGTAGTTTGGCGCCTGAATGAACACCGTAATGTGCGCCATATGTAGCATGAACGGAGATTACCTTAGTTTATAAACACGTCAATTATATTGTCGTGTATTAGATTTTCAAGTCAATTTGGTTTTTCAGAGATATAATGGCACTCAAAGCGCAGAAAAAATATAGGTAAGGTGCCCTGAAAATGGAAAGGAACATTCTATCTCATTACAGGAGTGAGACAGCTTTTTGGGGTCAGTCATTTTAAAAATGAACCTAAAATATATGCATCTTTTAGAACTATAATTTAGATATCGGATATCAATTCAATTACGGATATTATGGTGATTTTGATTGTACTTGTTATAGGCGTCAGCTAACCTAACACTATCAGACATTACCGAGACAATTCTGAATGTACAGTACAAATGGCGGAAACAATAAGGATGGAGACACTGAACTCACCATTTTACAAATGACTGGGGGTTGATCGGAGAAACCACGAAAAACTACTGATCAGAGCTGCTGGCCGCTAGAATTCTCCTCCAGACAGCGACTGAAAATCGAAAATGCGAAAATCCTGCCGCTGTCAGGATTCGAACCTAGGACCTCCCGGTCAGAGGCGCTGCAGTGACATCAGTTGATGCTCTCAGCTACCGCTCCCAGTGTCAATTGTGAGATATCGTGTTATTGCAAAATCTTTAGTGCGTCCCCATAGTGCGAAAGCATTCGATACACACCACCACACAGGCCGCCAGCTCAGAGCTATGAAAGGAAAACAGCCATGTGAAAGGGACGCCCCTGAGGAAGCCATTGAAGTGACGCGCTTCGAGTTGTGAAATAGCCACACTCACTGTTTCAGAATTCCGACCACATTATCGTACGCTTTGCGTCAGTGTGTCAAGTTTCAACTTACTCATACACTATCGCTTGATCACAAAGAAACAGCACATGAATGTGGAAAATTTCTAAAGCAAGACAGTTTTACAAACTCCGAGCTCTTCGGATAAACGGTAGTTTGTTTTTCGTTTTATAATTATTTCAAATCTGTGGGGAGTTTCAAAATAATTTTTTGCAGAAATGGCACCATTAAGAGTAATAGAAGCCCGACCTCGCCCGTCCGAAAGCCATTTCCATAAGTAAGAGTTCCTAGGAATATAGTCCCAAGAATTAAAATGAATGTAAATGGGTGTTTATGAAATATTTAGGAAATGAGCAGAATTATGAAACATAAAGCATTCCGACCACGTTTTATTTTCCCTTTTTGACATAAATTCCTTTTAGGATTATTTATTACTAGGGTTCGGAATTTATTGTAATAAATATATATATATATATATATATATATATATATATATATATATATATATATAAAAAGAAAGTTTGTAAAATAAAACTTATTATAGTATTTAAAATTCTTCTATGTAAGCATTTTCCGAATACAAAGCGTCTCGATTAGATCTTAATGTGGATTTGGAGCGATCGAAAGAAAGTTCTATCTCAACAGAAATACTTGAATACTAGTTTCATTCGTAATATAAAATTTGTTCCTGGTACTACAGTATGGTTTACGAGTAACCGGTACTCAAGTGGATAATAGTATCGTGTGGCCAGATGAGGATCCTGGAAGGGGGGGTAAGGAAACGTGCTCCCTCCCCCAATACCAACATCGCGATAACACTGTTCTGTAAAAATATTTCTTGATTTCTGATCGAGCTACGCATTGAGTCTTGTTGAAACATTGAGCCAGCACGTGGTTGAAATCACTTGTGGTTCACAGACATTCACTCACCCTCGATCCCGAGAACGCGATTTTCGAAAAGCAGGGAGAGGAGTAAGCTTGACAATCGATGAAGCAGGTCCGGGGGTCATAGAAGCGCATTGCATTGCATTGCTTTGTAAGAAATATATATTCCAATAATGTTGCGAACTCGCATCTGAAATGATCCACTTTGACGTATAAATATTTTAAATATAACGAAATGTGAAGTAATAGGTCAAAATGTAATAATACCAAAATATGTAAAATAAAATTGGTTTTAATTCATTCAAAATGTCTTGTAAACACTAAAAACAGGAACATTGAATGCAGATATCATGTTCCTGTAAAATATGCATTTACATGAAAATCCGTTCCACATTTATTGCAGTTTTAATGCATTTAAAAATATTTATAAGATGCCATGGCAGCGTAATGGTTGGAACACACTTCTGCTAACCTGAGGAACTCGGGTTCAAACCCCATCAATGTGGGGATTTTTACCCGGATGCGTCCTATTCAGGAAGATCCCGAGGTTCACTCAGCCTCCTTTCAAACTGAGTACCAATACTTAATGGCTTTGTTAAAAGTAAATATTGGGGGGATACGCCATCTTCTCCCACTTTCAGAAATCATGTTACAAGATCATTTATTACGTTAATCTACAGAGGGCCCTGGAAGTGGAGAAAAATAATGCTAAAATGGGTAATGGACAGGAATCCTAACATCCGGTAACCCTAAGCAGATATTCCTGCAGTACAAACAATAAATATATATTTACATCGGTTTCTCTTGCGTAAAAACTAGCTGTGCACAACAGCTCATACTTTTTCACATTGAAAATAGTTTTGTAATATATAAATATTGCAACTTCTGCCCTACCTTAGCTAAAACTAAGTCCAATTCAAACGAATTCATGTGAAGCGACTCTGGTGCATATCTGCATTTTTTTTCGATTACCAGGAATAGTAGTCATTTCTTTTTCAAATGAAACAAACATGAATTTAACTATTACAGTATTTGCTGCACATTCTACAAAACAGAAAGTATAATATTTCACATAAGCTTACCTTGACTACATCGAAGTTAATAATCGAGTTAATACTTTCTGAATACCATAATAAGGGATCGAAACTTCTTTAAGTAAAGTAGTGTATGTTTGCTGTTAGTTAAATTATTACAGGCGAAAACGAACTACAAATCTGACATTAAATTCAGTTTTTCAAAATAACCAAACTCCCCACTTCTCTCACAACTAGCGAAGCAAAGGGCTCAAGAAAACGTACGCGGATAACATGGTTGCTGAAAAGGGAACAGAGAAGATGAATATAGAATGATCCAACATATAAAAAATTTAATAAAAAGGAGTTGCAGAGGAAAGAAAAAGAAGATCTTGCATATGATAAAAAGTAGTAAACAAATATCCGCATGAAAAAAAAGCCATTAAAACAAGTTGATGGTAGAGGACACGGGTTCCATAGCGATATATAAGATAACGAATTAATTAAGAATAAATTGATCACTGAAATAATTTTGAAAGAATCTTCATGTCTCTCGCATTATGACTTAAGTTCCTTTAAAGTGTACACCCCATAAATAAGATATTTTCAAAACTAATGAAATTACAATCCTGAATCATTCAAGTTACCAATTAATCGAAAATGACAGTTTCCCCTTTTCATTTCGTATTAAATTTAAACCAAAAATAATTCGGAATGCTTTAGACTAACTTAGAGACATTATTCTAGGAAAAGTAATTAAATTACACAATAATGATATTGCCTCTGATTACAGGTGTTGAAGGACGTTGGCTTGTGTGTAGCCATATTTGACATCTTAGAAATTCAAGAATCTTTTCTTCTTCCTGGAGATGGAGCAGCTCACACAACAGTGAGATTCCGAGTGGTAGTTTTCAGACCTTTTGAAGACGAGGTGCTCATAGGGAAAGTAAAGAAATGCACCTCTGAAGGAGCGAAAGGTACGTTTCTTGAGGTCGAAGTGAAAAATTGTCAAAATTTGAAATGAGGACCATTATGTGGGAAACTGACCATGAGTAATTGAGTAGTAAATGAATAATTGACGCGATGAGTAATTTCAAGAATGTATTGGTGTATATCAAGCAAACTCAATAAAAATTGAAAACATCGGAATACCTGACCGTTGACGTACTAATGTTGACTACACACTAAGCCAATTATAAAAGAACATTAATATAAAACGTTAAATATGTTTTCTGGTTGCTTGAGAATAATTCTTATCCCTAATTTCATTTAAGATTGAAACAAAAAATTTGATGAAAAAAAAATCACCACTAAAATCTGTGAGCGCCACATAAATGTTTTTTGAAAGAAAGATATGCTAATTAAAACTTAAGTAATATTCAGGAATTTAATTAAATGACCAGCTACTTAAATAAATCTCTTGCATCACAAACTACACTCGACCCCGGTTATAGTGAGCTTCTGGGGACTAACATTTTTTGTTCACTATATCTGATGTCAAAATTAAATAGAATTTCCCCACAATGATACATTTTATTCATGCAGAGATACATCAAAATACATTAATAGCTCGAATTGAAAATTTCAATATCTTTATTTGATCTTAAAATCATTTTCAATTGTTTCCTTCGTACATTTTTCATCAGTAATTTCTACTTGATTCTGCATTTTCTACTGTCTGTAAGTATCGTAAAGCAGTTTTAACACCCTTTCATTGCCTCTTGCACAGTTAGAACACCGTTCCTCTCTTCGAAGACCCTTTTACTCGCCAAATTGCACAAGAGGTTCTTTTGGTAGCGGCATGGAGCGAGCGGCTAATGAAACCGATCGCTTTTTCGTGTGGCGTGGCGGATGTAGCCAAGCCTTCGGGTAGTTGCAATCGCGCGCTTCCAGTCGCCCAAGTAGAACAATATGCGCTTTGTCGCGCGGAGTCTCAAGTATCATCAAGCTTGAAACTGAAGCAAGCATTATTCAAATTATCGTTTATCGCAACAATTATTCAAATTATCGTTTCCACGTTGTCGCGGCAGGAAGTAATAAGAGCCAAATTTATTGCTTATTTATCCTTGAAAATAGATTTTATTACATGGGAGTTTTTTTGTTTGTTTTTTTCTCCCTTTCAAAATTCAAAATTTATTGCTTATTTATCCTTGAAAATAGATTTTATTACATGGGAGTTTTTTTTTTCTCCCTTTCAAAATTCAAAACTTAAGTAGTATATGATTTAGTGTAGGGATCATAGAATTTTGAAAATGTGCACACAATTCACTTTTCCCCATAGCCCGTCATACGCAGTTTTTTAACTGTTTTTTGACGTAAAATAAATAAATAAATAAATAAATAAATAAATAAATAAATAAATAAATAAATAAATAAATAAATAAATCAGTCGCGCGTCGCCACCGTCAGTTGTAGCGCACGCAGGACACGGCCTTTGTTTCCGCACAGAAACTTTAGAGGCACAAGATCATCAGTAAGGTTCCCATTCCAGCTCCGCTACCTCCACCTCAGTTCGATTATGACCTTTGGCCGACGATATTTTTTCCCAGCAGCTAACTGTTGGCATTTGTGGCTCTGAGGCGATATATATTTTTTTCAGGAGGGAATTAATTTTTAAGATGTACGTCCTACGTTAATTGTAACCGAGGATCAGAGTTCACTATAACAGAAACTTCTTGTGCTTATTTCAATTGCAGTGAAACGGGACTAATGACTAAGTTCACTATAACCGGAGTCGACTGTACGTAGTAATTGTTTTCAAGTCTTGTGGCGGCCCCTAGTTTCGTATTTCTTAGCGTATAGTCTACTAAGAACAAAATAGTACATACATCACAATAAATCTGGGTATTATTTCAGTGACCCTCGGATTCTTTGATGATATAATAATTCCTCCGTCAAATCTTCAGCAACCTGCAAGGTATGACGAAGAAGAAGAGGCGTGGATATGGGAGTACGAAACTGAAGATGGCAAGCACGACTTGTTCATGGACATTGGTAATTTAAACGCGACGTTTATATTTACATAATGTTATTCTCAGGATATGTCTAATGAGAACTAATTTTCAGGTGAACCAATTCGTTTCCGCGTGCTAAAAAACACCTTCATTGAAACAAGTCCAGTAGAGCACTCAGCTAAAGCAGACGATACGACCAAGGTCAACGAAAGTCTTCCATGTCCGTATACAGTAACGGTAAATAGTTTATCTCCCGCTCTTTGGGTAAATAGTACTCTCGGATTTTATCTCTTGCATGACCGAGCAATTTCACACTTCTCCATACAAGAATATTTTCGAACTACGGTAGAGAAATGTGTACCTTCGTTGATTTGCGGCTCCCGTTGAAAATTTATTAGGGAGTGTCGAACCTAGGGAAACTTCTTTTTAATTAATATTTCTTACATACATACACAAATATTATTCTACATTACATATATACACAAATTAATCATGCATTTTGGCATTAATTATAACTTAAATGCTTTCTATAATTTTCTACATTTTTCCCAAAATGACCTTTTTAAAAGTTCCCAAACATGTGCCCCATGGTTTAAGACTGTCGAGTACCTTGGAACATAAGAAGTAAAACTATTTTAATTCAGTTTTAAGCACTGTCAATTATTTTTACGGAAATCATGGTAACAACACCATTTGAACAAAACATATTTTAAATGTACTCGTCATTTACAATAAAATAAAAAAGAACGAAAATACTCGAAGTTTAAATCTATCAGAAATGAACCCCGGGGCATGCAATGTAATGTCCCAACATACACGACAGTACACTCCACGAAAGAAGGTCTATATCCACTTTCAGGTTACATAATCTTCTAAGTTCAATATTTAGACCAATCATTACGTGCTCAAAGCACTTTTGTAAAACATTTTGTGGTGTAGTTTTGATTTTCTGCTCCTTTGTTTTTTGGAGTGCTAAATAGGAATCGGAAGTTTGCCAAAAAATATTTTCACTGAAATTTGAGTTTCAAGAAACATTTTCGTCTGATTTTTTTTTTTTTTTGCCTATGTCTAGAATACTATCAAATTTAGTCAAACAATTATTATTTGCCAATATTCTACAAACAAATCTACAGTTTGGTTCCTTAGAACCTTTTTCGTTTCGCGCACCGTTTAGGCGTAATTAATAGTTGAATTTTGAAAATTTTGCGAAATTTACCTCAGCTACCTACTGGAATGGCTAATCAGAACCCTTGGGTCTGTGTTCGGAACAACTATCTGCCTTGCTACTAATTTTATGTCTTAATGGGTTTTTTTCGTATCATATGGTAATTTTTTTCAATTGTTTTTGATCTTGAATAACTATATTAAAAAATGGATAAAATCAAAAGTACAACTTGTAGTGGTAGTAGAGCTTAGGATGAGTATATTTTGTTAGCAATACAGAAAAATTAAATCTCTTCGTTTACCGTTAAAAATAATTTTTCTATAATTGGCAACGAAAATATCTAGTTTTTGAAATGTTAATCTCTCGCTTTTTAAAATGTATTAATAATAATAATAATAATAATAATAATAATAATATTTACTATTATTTTTTCATCTTTCAACTATTTATAGTTAAATTGTTGGGAAGGGATTCTGAAACTCAAGAAAGCGTGCGCAGATGATTTTCTCCCCCATACGTCACATACGTCACAGTTTTGACTGTTTTTGACTAAATAAATAAAATAAAATAAAAATGAATAAAGAATTAAGTTTTTCGTGCAAAAAGAGCTACAGATACGGCAATCCTAATTATGGTTAACACTTATGACTAGCAGGCATCTCAAAATTCTTTCCCTATCTTATTGTACGTCGATGACCAAAAATAGTCGACCGCTATTGCCGAAAATGTCAAATTAGAGAGTCCTTCAAAATAGTTTTTGTAACATTTGAACAGAAAACCCATCTCGTAGGAATCATGACATATTTAATAACTTAACATGAAAATAGCATTTGGTTTGTTTACCGTATACGTGTACTCAGGAAGCAGAACGTTACAGATTACAGAATCTATGATTCAATATACAGCAGCACCCGAAGCCGGTGGGATCCTTGGGATAAACTGCACGATCCACCTGCTCTAATTAGTATCTCTTAATTATCACGTGAGTGAATACATTAAAATCTTCAACAAACAAAAGTACAGTCTAATCCCGTTCAAGTGTCCATTCCAAAGCTATTGAGTTGCACCATAAAATACAACATAGATGCCCTGGTATTAAAAATAATACGATCTTTTGCACTTTTGCACAAGTTTTTCAAGTGAATCCTGAAAAAAAATCATCAGGTATTTATTTTGTTAGTATACACCATTATATCTAAAATTCCCAAGAAAGTTTCACTTAAATTAGTCATTTCTCTAAAATTGATAATTTTTCGAACCTCTCGACTAATTGAAAATAACTAAAGAACTTTTTCACCATCTGAGCGATTATATCTGTCAAAATATTATTGACAAAATTTATTTATTGATATTAGCCTTTTAATATTGCAAATAATGTCGCTAGAAAATAAATATGTATATGCCTAATATAAAATATTTAAAGGCATGTAATTACATACCTCTACACAGTTGTATATACATGAAAATATGCAAAATGAGACAAACCTTTTTATTTTAATTTTTTTAAACATGGCACACCAATCAGAAAAATTTGAAAAATTCCAGACGATAGCTGATTTTTAGAGTAACATTTGAGAATTTTCTCGTGCACCCGGCGGAATAAAAACTTTCTTTAAAAAATTCCAAAACTTTCAAATCCATTTAAAAGTTTGAATTTCGTGGCCAATAAAATTTTTAAAATAAGTTTTTGAAAAATTTACCAAATTTCACATAAAGGAGTCATATTTTCCATGAAAACTCTTGCAGTCAAATCAAAGAAAAAATGAAAACAAAAACAGGTTTTTCGTTATTAATTACGAAGGTGTGAGGGGGGAGGAATCTAAAAGTACGTGAAAAAATGATTTTCGTGCTCACAATCCTTAGGAAAATGTTATTTTCAATTTCAACCGGAGGCACTTTTTAACATCTTATCCGGCTAGAGCCTTTCTTCTTTAATTTCCAGTTTCTCATACATTGTAACGTAATGAAGATGTGCTTCAAATCGTTAATAAGTGCATTTAAATAGAATTTGGAGACTTAACTTTCTCCTCGTCGCGAAATTTATTTGCATTTCAGGCAGTGCCCCTTGCCTGGCCATGCAGCGTCTCGCACCGGCGCGATGTCGTTTCGCTACGCCCTGCTTTCGAAAGCGACACACGGTCACGAATGCACCGGTCTATACCCACCCGGGCGCTCACCCGCCACGCAACTGTCACCTTCACTACTTCTCAAATGCGCCGTTCCCTCTTCAGTCCTACACTTCACTTGGTCTGGTTATACGAGTACACCGATTTTAATGTAACCTTTCAGTTTTTCAAAAATCACACAAATCTATGTTTAAGTACTATTCTAGTATTACGTAACCATTTCAAATAATGCCAGAAAGTACTTGGTACTAAATAATGCTGGAAAGTACTTGGTTCTAAATAAAGCTAGAAAATTCATGATACACAAAGTACTTTCTGGTATTATTTGTTGTTTTTTCTGTTCTGTTTATTTAAATTTGTGAACATGAATGATACTGATAGACTCAATTCTGTTTCAGGCCAGTATAAGTGAACCAGGATTAGGATTACTGTCTTGGTGGTCATAGTTCTGGTTGAAGATAACTTTCCTCGAAGGATTACGACGACGTTGCCGGGACTCAATGGATAAGATTATATTTCAAATAGAAGCTAAATGTTAATTTTTTCTATTTATGTTTACTACAGGGATTAAATTTATAATGCGAAATATCATAAACAATAAAAAAGAAACAAAGTTGTTTCCAGATCAGAAATATATTCCTTTCTGTTGCACAATTTCACTTCCAATTCCCATTGAATTTCAAGCAAACATGACCAAAAAGTATCATTTCATTGCAACCATTCATTCTTGTGACAATAACTCTGTTGTATAGTTGCGAGTTAAATGGATACCAAAGGGAAGAAATCGTTTTTGGAACTGAACATCGCGATTACATGCATCAACAGTAGAGCTACGTTTCGACTTCAAATGCAAATAGTGTACTTTGTGAATAAAAGTGAGTAAAAGGTGGATGAAATATGACCCAGTTTAACGTTGTATCTTTAGAAGCATCATATTACAGCCACAGAAAATGGAATGTTCTCGTATCTCGTTGCGGAAAACTACACCTTCAAAAATACCACCGAAAAATTAAAGCAAACCGAATTTTAAAACTTTAGTAATTTATTTTTGATCCTTTGTTTTTACTGTTCCTTTCCTTTCTCATCTACATTAATTTGAGAGTCACGACTACCATCGGTATGCAACTACATATAGGCAACCGCACCATCGCTAAAAATCTCGCGTCTCGAAATCCTCCACCCACCCACGGCGTAGGTTCCATAGGAACCGACAGGACCATGTCCGGGGGTCCGTTTCTATTTCAGTCCCCAAAGTTAAAGAGAAATAAATGAAGAAAATGAATATTTTCCCTGAAGCTGAATCTCCTTAAATCATAGAAGAAATAAATGAAGTGCCTTGTTTCTATTATAATAAACACAACGAAAAACGTATCAAAAGTTGACCGAAAGTAAAATTAGCGTACTTTTGCGAAATTTCTCGCATGTTAAACCCCACCCTCATCCCTATTTTTCCGTTTCCATATTAAGCCTGTAATGTATCTTTCTTCAAGACCTTCTCATCCTCCGTTACTTGTCCTATATGCCACCTTGAAATGGATACCAATAAAATACACCCTTGTCAATTCAAACTATTCTTATTTAACGTTCGAGCAGAGATGTACACCCGTGTAATTCAGTCGCGTATAATATCAAGTAATTAGTTTAATTTCACATACAGTTGCAGATTCTACAGGCTTTGGACAGGTCGGGTAACAAAGCAGCCAGCAAAAAGGTAACTTGAAATTTAAAAAAATTAAAATTAAAAGAACACGCGTTAGGCTGTAGAGGGGTGTGGATGTTAGAACGGGGGTCAAGAAATCTTTCAAAACTCATATGTTACAGTTATAGTGTAACTACTCATATGTCATTTGGCTTTAGAAACTTTTTACCATCTTACCTGGGGGTACCCTTTAGCGACAAACAAGTGAAAAAAATGAAACATTTTGATGAACTTTGCGAGGATCAACGATGGGGAACCTCTGATGGGGAACAAAGATACAAACTTCGTGTTTACTATGGATGCCTAGATATTGCCATTAACCACTTGTTGGATTGAAGAATATAGAGGTAATTTTCACACTGATTCAGCCACACACGTTTTGATAGCTCATTCGGACGATGAAACTTATGAAGCAGCACAAACTTCAATCAAAATATCCTGCAGATGGTGCGGAAAATTTGCCTCTGATATTGTTTTTGCGGATTTGTTTAGCAGTCAAATTTCAAAACTAAGATCTGTTAAAGATCTTGCAAAAGTTAATAATTGAACTTTGCTCACTGTTAACAAGTTTTCCCAATGTTTTTACAGTATTGATATTTTTTTGACACTTACTGTCCCCATCGTATCCCCACTGGCACCACCGCCGAAAGAACGATTTCAAAATTAAAGGTGATTAGAAGTATTTACGAAGTACATTGGCACAAACCATCTGAGTAATTTAAGTATCTTATTAACTGAGCACGAAGGAACGATGTGGTTTAAAAATTATATTACTATGTAATTAGATAAATTTCTAAATCTGAAGATCAGAAAGATTTAAATTTTAAACGATTTCACGAAATTGCAAACAATTATAATTTATTTTCTGTAATAATTTATTGTACACCGTGTCCATTTCCGTACTGGGGGCTACTCTACGGGGAAGAGGGTATAGCCCCCAGTAATATTTGGAAGGGGCCCCGTGTGGCGTAGCTCGAGCTAGGGACCGAGAGCGGTGGCTCAGTGCATCAACTGATGTCACTGCAGCGCCTCTGACCGGGAGGTCCTACGTTCGAGTCCTGACGGCGGCAGGATTTTCGACACTAGCTTTTCAGTTATGTCGAATTCAGTCGCTGTCTGGAGGAGAATTCTAGCGGCCGGCTGCTCTGATCGATAGTTTTCCGTGGTTTCTCCGATCAACAACAGGCGAATGCCGGAGCAGTACCCTACCAAACGGGCCACGGACCGCGCGCGATCTTTCCTTCCTCTTCCTTCTCCTTTCCTCCCCTTACACACTCACACTTACACTAACATGCACTACACTACCACATATTCCGGGAGACCGGTCGGGAGCTTAGAGCTTGTCCCGGCTGGGGCGGTGCCCCGCTGATGGGAGAGTCTTGGTTAGGGGGATACCCCACTAACCGACGGTAGGTCTGCGCCGGATCTCGCCATCTCCCGAGAAAAAACATGCACTACACTTACAGGACTAATGACCACAGCGACTAATGACCAAAACAGTTGATGCGCCCGGAAACACGAAAAAAATCAATCAATCGAGCTAGGGTGCAGCAGAAACATTCCGGCAAGACGTGTGGGCATTGGACGGGCGGGGAGGGGGTGTAGCCCCCAGTCAGGCCTGCAACACACTACATTTCAAGACATCGAATAACCTATTTGTAGTACATTTCTCGTCGCACATTTCTGGCAGCGCATCTTTCGGTGTAGTCTGCGCTTCTAGCGAATAAACACATGTTTATGCGCTACAAGCCGAGAGTGGGACAGCCGTTAGCTATGAGATCACCTGCGAGTCCCATTTCTTGTTTTATTGAAAGCTCTTATGTAACTTTAACTCGTGAAATCCTTGTTTTGCTGCCATAATCGTAAACCATCTGTTTAACTAGTTGCCTAAAAAGAAATACATTTCTGCATTGCATACAAATCATTATTTAATGTAAAACACTGGAACGTATATGAATTTTAAGGGAGGAGTGCAATCTGTGCATATTTTCTTGAGCTCCGTAATTCCCCTACTCTTTTTTACTGTATTTATTGGTTGAATTATGAATAAATTGTGAACGATCAACTAATTCAGAATAAAATTCACAATTAATAAATTTATTCATAAATGATAAATATAAATTAAGAAAATAATGAATCAATTAAATTATTTGAAAATATCCGTTCAAGTTTCTTCAAATTTTTATTTTTATATTGCTCATTATGAACGGGTTTCATACAAGTAAGAATATCTTTCACACAAGTTTTTTCTTGTTCATTCCCGTTTAAAGAGAAAATTCAAGCAAACAATTAAAAAACCGGTTGTTTATCATGTCTTTTACTGCTAAATATACAACCTCACTCAGTTCTATGCACTGTTTAGTGTTTTCCTGCTGTAGCGAAGAGCTAAATGTCATAAAAATGAAGGAGTAGAAATGTGCCCGAGAAAACTCGCTCGCTGACCGACTCGAGCGAGGAACTCTTGTCTCCGCAGAGGCGAACAGGAAACACTTTTGCAAACGCAGAGACGAACAGGAAACACTTTTGCAAACGCAGAGGCGAACGAGGAAACTCTTCCTAGGGTGTGAGGGTCGATAAGTGTCTCTTGTTTCGGTTTTCCACATTTCACGTCGCACATTTCTCGCAACGCATTCCTCGGTGTAGTCTGTTGTGGGCCTAACATTTGGAAGAGGCCCCGTGTGGCGTAGCTCGAGTTAGGGCACACGGGGCCCCCTCGAAATGTTACTCGGGGATACGCGTAGCGGTAGCTCAGTGCATGAACTGATGTCACTGCAGCGCCTCTAACCGGGAGGTCCTAGGTTCGAGTCCTGACGGCGGCAGGATTTTCGATACTAGCTTTTCAGCTAGGTCGAATTCAGCTGCTGTCTGGAGGAGAATTCTAGCGGCCGGCTGCTCTGATCGGTAGTTTTCCGTGGTTTCTCCGATCAACCCCAGGCGAATGCCGGAGCAGTACCCTACCAAACGGGCCACGGACCGCGCGCGATCTATCCTTCCTCTTCCTTGTCCTATCCTCTCCCCTTACACACACACACTTACACTAACATGCACTACACTACCACATATTCCGGGAGACCGGTCGGGAGCTTAGAGCTTGTCCCGGCTGGGGCGGTGCCCGCTGGTGGGAGAGTCCTGGTTAGGGGGAAACCCCACTAGCCGACGGTAGGTCGGCGCCGGATCTCGCCATCCAGCGGGGAAAGATCACCGCCATCTCCCGAGAAAAAACATGCACTACACTAACGGGACTAATGACCGAAGTAGTTGACGCGCCCGGAAACACGAAAAAATCAATCAATCGGGGATACGCCCAGTAGTGGCCGAAGTGTCTTAGCTCGAGCTCCGCCCCCGCCCCGACCCGCCCCGCCCCGCCCCGACTTGACGGCGCCGTGCACCTGCCCGGGGGGGGGGGGGGGCGGGGCGGCCGCCCGCGAGCGCGCGCCCGTGAGTCACGCGGGCGGGCGGCGAGCGATGACGTGACGCGCCGTGTTCGCAGGTTTATTTGCGGCCTCCGCCCACGCCCAGTTGCGCCTCCGCGTGCACTTCACTAGCGGGGCTGCTCCTGGCGCCGAGCACCGTTTTACAAACAGCTCAAGAGAATGGACAAATGGGAACTGTGGAATGCGCGTTATATTGGTGGTGACTACAAGTATTTCTATTTAAAACGCGCCATTCGAGGACCATTTACCCAAACATCGGTTACGGCTTACGTCGAAATCTGGCAAATTCGGGAATTAGCCGTCTAATTTTCACCATACCGAAAATGGGTAGATTAAGTCCGAAGTAGGAACTGTTTTAAGCACACTTCCAACTTCAGCGGAAGTGTGTAATAACCAGAGGTGGGTAGGTTAGGTGAAGTTCGTAACGGCGACCAGGAATTGCACGTACATAGTAAAGAGATATACTGCCGAGCGGAAGTTTCTAGGATACTAAGAGTGACTTCTTTCCGTGATGAATATAGTTTTGTAAGAATAATAACCCAGTATATTACTCATCTGCGAATAGCAGCCGTTCCTCTACGACATCTTTTACTTTCTCTACACTATGTAAGCGGCACGCGAGAAAGTATGGCCATCCAGTGGGAATAATCTTTGTCCTTGGACAGCGTAAGAACTTTAACTATACTTCGTTTTTTTTTAACATGGCGCTTGACGTAAATAAGCTGTTGGCGGTGTCATTCAATCGGGAGCGTAAACGTCACCACAGACGTCACCGTGAAGACGTTCGAACTCCCGATTGGATGACACCGTGACAGGTGATTCACGTCAAGTGCCACGTTAATAAATCGAAGAATAGTTCAAGTTAGGCACCCGCGCTAGGGGTGTTGACGGCCGGCCGGCCGGCCGGCCGGCCGGCCGGACGGGCGGACGGACGAGCGGACGGACTGCGAACGGACGGGCCGGACGGGCGGACGGGCGGACGGGTGGACGGGCGCTCGTCCGGCCGGCCGCCTGCGAACACCCTAGCGCTTAAACCACACCTACGATCTCCTCCAAATTGAAGAAAGCCCTGTAGAATAATATTGCGTAGCATTTAGAAACAATGCGAGAAAGTATGTGTTTTTGGAAGTACCACTAGTTTATTACTGTATGACTTGAGTAATTTTGGAAAAGAAAAAAAAAAGCCGGGTTTTGCTTTAACGTTTTCCAAGCAAAATTCTTTTTGGCAAACCTAAACATCTTTAAAGCATTCAAACCAATACGAAACAAACAATTCAGTGTCCATGTTTAATACATCATTAATGACGAGTCTTTCTCTCGTTTTTTGACGCACGAGTGTTTGTGACAATTATGTTGAATATGTGACAAAATATTAAACTGTAGTTGTTTTTTATGGCTGTCTTGAAGTGCTTAGCTGCTGAAGTGCTGAGAAAGAAGACGCGACACTCCGATAATGAACACAGCTTTGTCAACAGCTCCAACAAATAAGACCGTAATGTAGGATGTTTTAGGCCTGTTGGTAGTATTGAGAGCTCTCTGCCATCTTGCAAATGTGTCCTTTTTAGAACTCGAAAAAGAAAGCCCACATTTACCCGTTTACCCACATTTACCCGTTTACGCTATTAGTGAAACTTACCGATAATTTTGTTTCCTTACAAGCAATGAGTCGTTGCGAAAGTACCTCGGCATTGGTCAAGCACAGAAAAATGAATTTCAGACTAAACAAGAACACTAATCTTGCCGACTATAAAATTATTCAGACTCTCCTACGCAACTAATGAGATGGTCGATGTTGGTGAACTTTTTCCGGTATCACTATTCGGCTCCAGTGGGAAGAACGTGCCTTTACTCAACCGGTTGAAACACGTCTTCTAAATTTGCCTTCAGTTACAAGGACACTATGATGATGATGATGATGATGATGATGATATGATATGATCACAAACCACCATCCGCAGAAACAGCACGGCAATACTTATTACAAGTTTATCATCACTTTTAGCAATGACTAGATGTAGAAAAAATGCAGAAGTGTGGAGACGGAAAACAACGAAAAAAAAGGTAAATTGTTAATACCACCTGCTCCGCCAGTTTTATAGAAGCTTGTTTCCTGAAGAAAGTAAGAAAGAAAGAAAGAAAGAAAGAAAGAAAAGTGACTGTGAGAAGGCAGGAATTACATGTTCTACCTTGTGTCAATTGTAAAAGTGTTGCGACAATATGACAAAAATGTTTCGTTTCTAAAAATGACCCGAGACAAGACAAATGAAGCCATTGAATTGACGAACCAATGGAAGAGGACCTAGATATTGATGAAGATAGATAGGTCTCATACCAATCACAAGAAACCAAATAATATACGAGAGTTATAGTAATAAAAGACCCGCTAATCCCTACACAGTATTAGAGTAACACCTTGAGTGTGCGTGTGAGCGGATCCGTCACTCACGGTGAGACCTCTTCCCGTGCACCAATCGAGACATTTCAGGTGTCATTCGACACGTCTCCGTCTCTTGCTGTGGAACTGATCATATGTTTTCTGGGCCGGCCAGAAGATTCCAAGACATTTTCAAAAACATGTCTCTGCATGTTGGAGTGCCGCGATCTCGGTGAGTAATGCCGGGAATTAAACAGGTTTGCAGCGTCTGCGACGCCACATTCAACTGGTTCGAAGTATCCTGTCGGGGGACGCCAATTCATGCTTGCCATGGGCGCTCGAATACCTAGATACGCCTCTGCTGTAAATTTATAAACATTCCGTTAAAGCTAAACTTTGAGATTAAATTGTGCAGAAAATCAAGCAATCTCTCAATTTATCATGAAAGATTATTTGTGTCTTTTGCCTTCAATTTCATTGAATTTTGGGCTTCGACACTTTTGCTGTGGAGTGCGTGCACCCAAAATATCTCTGAAAATGGAATAGAAAAATCAAAAAAACTTATTTTGTGGAATACTTCTTGGACAACACAATTCTCCCACCTCCTTGATCCCCCAACATCCCCACAGAACCCGCCTATTCACACAAAAAATGTCTTCCGCTGGGACACAAAACCTCGTTTTAAGGGCCTAAAGGCATAGTTTTCGAGCTTTGGGGTATTATAATGTGTTGCAGTATTTTTTTAATGTCATGATCTGCAAACTTAAATGTTAGTCTTAAATGTGTCGGATGCAGGACTGGGGAATAATTCCTTAAGCAGCAGTTGCACAGTTACAGGGCTTTGTACCGATGGTTTCTTAACATTTTCCGCAGCGCATTTGGAAGGAGTTATGCTTCAACTGGTACGTGACATATGTTTTGAGAAAATAGCGTTAAAAGATTTTTTACATTTTCAGCTCTAAAACTAATTTATTTATGTCTTGATAATCACTTATAAGACAATATTGTCTTATTCCGAACCACTTGAGTAATCATACTTTACATTAATTTTAACTGTCGATATTTTCATATTGCACTTACACGAAACGAGAATGGTGTCATTGTAGTTTTGCAGCAATCTTAAGTGCCGGGAGAGGACACATACCTTGTTGATGCGTTTTAGTATGACATGTTTTGTTATTATCAAGCAGCCAAGCCCCAAGACAAGGCGTACAGACTGTTGATGCAAAAGAATCTATCATACGTGGGGCGTTCAAAAAGTCCCCGGAATGGTGGTTCAGCATGTTAATGTCAAAACCTACGGCAACGGTAACCGAATCTCCTTCCAAGTAGGACCCTTGCGCACACATACACTTGCTTCATCGTTCCTGCCATTGTTGGAATCTGAAAACCGGGGCCCTCGAAACATAAGCGTCAGTGAAAGTGCAGTCTTCCAAAATATTTTTTTTTAAATTTCAAATAAGGTCTCCATCGTTTTTGATTAAATTTTGTTGTTGTATAGAATGAAGGACGTTTAAGAGAATGGCGCATGACTCCTGTCCGTCGAAAACTGATTTTTCAAAATTGCAAATTTCAAAATTTTTCGGCGTCTTCCTACAACTAAAATATTAAAGATAGAGGTTTTTTCCCTTAATGAAATCTGTTGCTTATAGATAGATTTTGAAATAAGAACATGTACAATTTTTCGAAAATGTGGGTACTTTTCGCGTAATTTTGCGTGAAAATACGGGGGAGTCAGTAAGTGCTGAGTTTAGTACCACTAGTTTTGAAGACCAACTGCGATTCCACTGATGCCAGAAGACATGAACACATAATTTAGACCATTTTATCCTCTCATTTCATGTCAGATTAATATTTACGAAAAACGGATTGTTTTTAAGTTATATCGAGAAAAAAATGTGATTATTCGTTGCTTCTTTTCATGAGTTTTGCTAATATCATGTGGCTTATATAATAGCAGTTTCAAGTAATCGAGATGCATCTTGCCTAACATTTTGACGTCGAAGTGACATTGCGCCGACACAGGCAACTAGGCTCCTCTAGAAATGTTTGTTATCTCCCGCGCCCACCTGGGCGGTTTTGTCTGCTACTATGAAATGCCGGCAAACATTTGCCAACTGCTGCGAAGGCGAAGGTTGCGGGAGAGGGATGGAAAGGGGGAGAGAGGGTGGGAGGGAAAGGGGGAGAGAGAGAGAGAGAGGGGGAAGGGAAAGGGAGAGGGAGGGAAAGGACCCGAGGGCTCAAGGAACCGACGAACGCCACGAATACCTCTGACAGGTAAGTTTTTGTCCTCTTATTTCGCCCAAGCGTCATTAATAAGGCTGATAGAGCCGTGCCGAAGATCATCAGGGTGTAGAAATGGGGAAGGCGCAATTCCGACACTCACATCTTCAGTCTCTCCCTCCTCCCCCAGCCATTAACGACGAATTTATGAGAGTCGAATAATGTGTAGATTACGATTTTAAAATGGAAAGGTCTAAATCCCTAAAATTCTTCAGTTTTACCTAATAGTGACGGCAACAGAGGAATCGGCCGACAGACAAATTCACGATATTACCTAGTTATAAAATTGTTTTATACACTCCAAATCATTACAACACAAAATTCTTTTCACAAAACTACGACGCGAAGAAAAATTTGCACAAAACTACGACGCGAAGAAAACGCATGCATTCGCTTCTTTTTGGAGATATTTAAATTAATTGAAAAATAAAACTTCCCTGATGTCACTTTTCAATAATTACTGTTTCACTATTCAAGAAGATTAAACGGGAAACGAAAATAACGTAGCACACAACCAGACATTTATAGAGAAAAAAAGTCAATCTGTGAAGTAATCTTTAGGAAAATTACCAGCAATTACTAGAGAAAAACGATTAAGGTTGGAAGAAACGGTAAGCGTGTTCAATTAAAATTGATGTAAATACATGTGTATTTGTTTAATAAATGTCAATCATACCATTTAAATTTTTCAATGACAGTCATAATTTGGGGAATATGCACAACGAACATTTCAGAGATCACAGACGCTGCGATCGTGACAGGCGTGAGCGTGTCCGATCAAGAGCGAGCCCTTCCACTTTCATTGCCAGCATTCTGTCATCGCCAGTGAATTATTTTGCGTTGGGAGTTACATTTACCTTGCAGCAGACAGCAACTGAAGAGCAACAGGGCAAACAAAGTAGACGAGGAAAATGACATCTTCATCGCGTCTTTTCGGTTACGTACTTCCAGCACCTGCGATGACCTGGTCACACACTGATTCTGACCATACAACCAACCCACAGCACCTGCTAGCCACTGGTGACCCCGCTACACACTGCAAGCAACTGCACGAACACCATGCAATTCAGCATTGCCAACCCGTAGTGGCCTGGACTCGACCTTTCCACACCGAATGGTATGACATCTGTAGAGAGCAGCACGAACTATTTGCGCGGTGTATATGAATGTACTGTGCTGAGAAAAAATCTTCGTTCATTTGAACTTCATTTTATTGTAAATAATAGTTCCTCTTTGTGTTAATAATCTTTTGAGTGATTGAAAGTTATACTCGTCAAAGTTTAGGAGGCGTGTTTTAATGATTTTGTGTACTTAATTTGTTTCAATATTACATTGAAAACAGCTTATAATTTATTAGTGTTGCACAAGCCACACAAATTATTAACACTGACATTCGAGGTGTTACAACATAAGAAGTGTTAATTTCTTGAGACATTAAAATACATAATTGCTAGAATTTTCAAATGAAGTTTATTTTCATGAATGTGTTCCAATGACTATTGCATTAGCAAAAAGTATGTCAAATGCCTTCTTAAATTGAAAATAAAATTACTCATACATTTATGACTTTAACATTGGAAAGGAGTTCCTCTTATTTTCATGGGTTTGTTAGAATACTGTATCTCTTCTAAATGTATTTCAGCTCATTACTGTTTTGCAACATCAATGCATCATTTAACCTTTTTTAAACTATGAAAATAAATAAATAACCTTTTACAAGCACTTTTAGCTACAGGTTGAAGTAGAAATTTATTGTTCTCAGTCCAAATTTAAAACTTTGTATTATTTCAATGATTCTTTGTTTTTTCTCAATTAGATACTGTATTAGAAGCTTATCAACACAAAAATATTTTTTTAAATTTTTTGTGCTTGCACATCTGATTGGAATGGCCTGTTCAACATGCTGAACATTTGGCCTTAGTCTTTGGTGATGACGTTTTTTGTGTTTATGATATATTAAAAAAAATAGGTACTTATAAAATAAACCTTTTATGTTCCTCACACATCATCACATTACACATATCAAAACTAACCATAGATGTGACATCAATTACAGAATTAATAGATTAACACAATCAATCATAAAATACCTTAAATTCTCTTTTTAAAAACAAAGGAACTGAAATAAAGATATAATTAAACAAATTTTTACTTCACAAGGATTGTTTCCCTACTTCATTTTCTGAACTGCCATCAAGTAAATCAGAAGCTTCATCAGCTGATTGAGCACCTTCAAAATTGTGCCAGCTCTAGTTATGAACAAATAGGAAGATCCCCCTTGACCCTGTAATTCAAAGGCATTCAAATTTTAGCAAATAGGGAATACACTGGAAATACTTTAGTAAAAAAAAATGGTAAAAAATAGAATTTTGTCACAACTTAACAACTCATTCTGTAATAGTTTGTTATTATATAAAATTTGCCATTACTTTGAGACCTATAACAATTTTGCTAATCATGACTAGTAATATTTGTGTTGCAATTGTAATTCATTGATATTTTTATTTTATATTTTTTGGGGGTCCTTAATTTCAGTTTTTGCTGGCAACCCAAAAATGTGTTGCTTCAGGACTGCTTCAAAATTACTATCCACCACAAAGTAATTTCACTATTTCTCATATACCTTTTGTTTGTTTGCCTACTACCAAAAAAATTACAAAAATTAATGTTTACTCATAAATAAATCCACAAACTATCAAATAACAATGCTGAAATCTAATATTCAATGTCATGGCAAAGAAAATTGTGTTTAAACATTTTTAATTGATTTTTATAAAATACTGTGTAATATTTAGCAGGTTGGATCCAAATGTCCAGCTGCCTGGGTCTGCTTTGTTTCTTAAGTATCATTTTAATTTATGGGTACAGTCAAATGTTCAAATCAAATCTTATTAGCAAAAAAATCTAAAACATTACTCAGATGTCCAGAATACTGCTTAAGTGGTACTAAACTTGTTCTCTGTATCTGTGCTGTATATACAAGCTTACAAAATATGTCTAGCTGGCTGGATGTAGGGACTGAGGGGGTTCAATATTGAAGGGAAAAATATGAACTTTTATTTTGATGCATTAATCACGAAATGCTATTAATGTACAAAATTGATTTGAATAAAATTGAATATTGTTACTAAATTTGTTCTTATGTGTTCAATAACTTTTGTTTTTTTGGGATTTATTTTTGCTGAAGGAAAAGTAGTTTGAGCAAACTAATCAAAGGCTTTAATTAATAGAAACATTTAACTTCTCTAAACACACCTCTTAAAATCAGAAATAGTAAAATTTCCAACATTTGTTTACATCCAAAACCAATGAAATGAATCCCTCATCTCTTTTCAGTTTTCAATGGGCTTAAAGAAGATTCTGAAAAGAGTCAGAAAATCCCAAAATTTTGAAGTTTTCAGTTATTCATAAATATTCAGTTATAAAGAAAATTATTTTTAAGAATATTTTCATTTAAGAATAATTTTATTATATTGTACATCTATATTATAAAATAAAATAGAAAGAACAATAGTATGTTACTCAAATTCGGTTTATTAAATATTTGTTTCATCAGTTATTTGCAATAATGTAGTTTGCAAGAGGTTCTATGAAAGGGGTGGGGGAGGGGGAATATCAATCACGTTATACCAAAGTTTTAAAAAGAAAGTAATGTGTAGAAATTAGGAATGATCCACTTTTCAAGAAATGTGAATACTGAATCTTACCTTCTTAAATATAGATTTCTATAGTTAGTCAACAACTTTCTTTAATATTGTTCATTTTCTTTGGAATAAATGTCTACACTAAAGAAAAAATTAAATTTCTTTGAGTATCGGTAAAAAATGTACCAATAAAAAATTTATACAAAATGTTTTGATGCTGAATCTGGAAGAAATTGAAAAGTAGATTTCTCTCAGTTTTGTTTCTTTTCTCTATATCTTAGGTGAAGAATAATTAGACTGAACAAGCGTACAAGATTTGTCATAAGTATGAATATAGTACATATCACACAAAATGAATTCAAAGGATAATGGTATTAAGGAAAGTATTGAGAGAAATGTAAATGGAAGGTAGATAGGATACTCCAATACGGGTTTTATTTTATGTAACAATCAAAATTCATATTCTTAATTTAAATCAAAGACATGATACATATAACTTCTCAACAAAAAATAACACTAACATAACTTTGTATTACAGGAACACTAGTTTTAAGCATTTGTGAATCCTCTGTCTTCATTCTGAACTATACTGCATGAAATTCTAACGGTAAGGATAACTTGTGAAATGCAGCATTTACTAATCTTTTATTTTACTAGATATTAATAAGATCATAAGATATTAATAAGATCATAACATATCTCAAATCCTCTTGTCAAAAATTAAGAAAAACACTGCTTTTCAGCAAGTTATCTAAATTTTCTTCCTTATAAATGACTGGTTGATTTTTCATTAAGGTGATGCTGTAGTGAAGTTAGTCATATACTGATTTTTAATAAAATATTTAATTGTTAATGAATGGATTCTAGAAAAATTGAATGTATTGTTCTGTGGAAGTAAAACTAAAATATTTTTGAGTTAAAAATAATTTCCTGAAGGAAAGATTTTGATTCACATTCTGTGCATTAAGTTTATGCAGAAAAAACATATACATTGAAATTTTAGTGTTAAATTGATATGTTTTAATAGTATTAACTCTAATAATCATTAAATCAAACTCAGTAAATTTAATCCTTCCTGTTTTTATGTTATTAAAAGACATATTTTCCATGAAGGTTTAAGAATAGTACTGAATGAATGACACGTAATGCAGTTCTAATAAAATGTCATATGATACAAGTTTAATTAACTGTAGTTGAGAGGAACTGTAACGCACAATTTGATTTTCAAATTCAATAAAACTTTCATACTGTACTGAAATTAATTACAATGAAATAATTTACTCGTATGAAATTCATACTTTCTCTCCATGAACTTTTTCTTACATAAAATGCGAATGTAGCACAATTGCATTTCCTTTTTTTTTGTCTTTGTTTTGTTTCATTTTTACTTTGTACATTTCCTGATATTTCCGGTTTCTTTCCACTTACATAATAAAAGATTTAATTCACATATGTACACTGGTTTTCAGACACTATTGTTTCTTCTTAAACTTTCTTACTTCATAAATTTATTTTCCCAATCTGTGGATATTGGTTTACCCTCATCAATATGGTATTCAAACAGAAAGTCAATCATCCTTGAAGAATACTGTTGTAATTATGAATTTTATTGCAACAGTTTATAATTTCACATTAGTTTAAAGAAGAACAAATAATTCTATTTTACATGCAAGATGAGATCTACAAATTGAATAAATATTTCTTTTCTATATCAGGATTTAGAAACTTAGTGTTTCATGGATCATTTATCTATGACTCCATAACTTCACAGTCATCTCTTTGGTGGCAGCACCACATAAAAACCTGAGTTCCTCTCACAGCCATACACAGAAAACCCTTCTGTTTGGCTTGAATACACCCTGCAAATATCAGTCATAGAGTTCTCTGTGTTTCTGTGATATACCAACCCTAACTACAATTTGAAGGAAAGTTAAAGAAATGGCTTCAATTTATCTTGTCTGATTATAATGTACATATTTCAAAGTATTCTCACTAGGAGAATAAATTGTAAGTTATTGCTTGTAAGGCATATTTGTATAAATATAAATCCTTATTTTCACTATGTGGCGTAACCATTTGAAAGTTTCAAAAGAATACACTAGAGCATTACATATAAAGTTCAGAGTATTTACTGCACATAATGCCATACAGAGCATATAAAAATGATATGATGCCTGTAATAATATTAGATTTCAAGAGAATAGGAGAATTAACAAAAACTTTAAAATGCAAGAAGTTCTTTTGTGTAATTTTAAATTTGTAATTGACTCTAAATTTAAGATATATTTCATATCAATGCAGAATATTAATGCTTCACATCCTCAAAGAATGTATGATAGAATAAAAAATTTGGTTTTGTACTCTTTGTACCAGTATAAATTGACCTACAAACATTTCAAAAGAAATTTAAAATATGAAGTTGTAATTTTTATTCCTATTTTGAAACAATGAAAACTCCAGACTAAACTATTTAACTGCTTATTAATGTTCTTTTATCAAGACAAATTCAGAAATTATTTCCATATTATTGTTATAATAATAGTTATTAATTCCACCATATATTAATCCCAAATCTTATATCCCTGTGATCGAGTAGTTGAAAGTGCAGCAAGGAACATCTGTTTGGAAATTATTTTATGAATTTTTTCATAGAAATCTGAAATGGTAAGAGGAGACCCTCTAGCCTCTGCTTCCTTCCTCCCAGTTTAATCTCTGTTCTTCAAAAAGAGAAAGTTTCGTATCCCAGTGTTGTGTGTTGTCTAATGTTAATGCCATTGAAAGGAAGTGCAAAGTGATTCCTGCCAGCACAGCTAGTTTGATCTACCAACAGACAATCACAGTTCTTTCCTGTGACTTTTCTTGCAAAGTTAACTAATGCCATCTAGTGTACTGTGAAAATCAACAAAAATTAATGTAGTCAAATTTATTTTGGCACAACTTGTGATTGAAATGCTCTTTTATTGGTGTTAAAGAATAAAGAAAACAATCATTGCTTAATTAGGAAATATGTTTCATAAGCATCACACTCAATTTGTACAGGTTTTGACAAAAGAAAAATGTAAATTATTTACCCACTGGATTTTCTTCGTCCCAACTTCCAAAAATTGGATAGTAACATTTGTTTCAACAAGGTATCTCATATCACAAGATGTATCAAATATTGAAAATATATCAAATGATATCTGTGCAACATAATTATTTCATTTTTTCTTCTATTTTTCAGTATTCTTAATATTATCAATTGTACAAATTCATCGACTTGTACAGATGCAAAACAACCCTACCCCAAACCTGGACCAACCCTGTCTCACTATTCTGTGTCCCAACTACCCTCCCTATAGCCCTAAAACATTTATTGCCAATGCTAACTACACATTCTTTCTGTCACTATTGTTCAATGATCACATTCAAACTTTCCTTATTGTGACTTTCACACATTGCAACAATCAACAATGAAGTCTTCTGGAAGTTGATAATTCACTCACACTCAACCAATTCAGGCTGTTCTGAAGGTTGAGTATGTTAGAAAACTTCTTAACTCACTGGGTAGAGTTGTCTTTTAACATCACAGACACAGGGGCACTATGAGTTTTCACTTTTTTCAGAGAATGTTGTCCTTGCTTTGCTTCTAGGTAAGTTTGACATACATATCCTCTATCTGTGGTTTGAAGTAGGCCTTGAGTTGTGGCCGCTTGCTTTTTAAGGTTGGAGTTAACAAGCCATTCTGCACTGAGAAAGGATCTGGATGCAGATAGATGTCTTTAACCTATCAACAACAAAAAATGTAAAAATCAGAATTTTTCTTTGAAATTAATATAACAATATACATTTGGAAACAACAAAATTTCTTTATTCATTTACTTAATTTCTCATCAATTAATTTTCTGTAGACTGGGCAGCTTTTTTTTACTTTTGCTATTTAAAAGGGTAAATACTGGACTCAAGAAATGTATTTGCATTAAGGCTATTTAATTGTACTTTGACAATAAACAAGTGAAATAAAAAATTAAAAGTAACAATTTAATCATTAAAAACTAATATTTTTTTATTCTGAAAATTCAAAATTTATGTTGTGTGAAGAAATTTTGAACAATTTCAAGAACATGTTTGATGAAAAATTTTGTTAAATGAATAATTTCTTCTGGTTTCTGAAATTATAGAAATATTTTTATTACTTCTGGTACTATGAATTGTTGAAATGATCAAATAGCTGTTTTACAAAAAATAAGAACAACAAAAGAAATTAATGATAGTTTGCAAAATATTATCAATACAATACCTGCAATATTTTTTACTATTTTTGGTTAAAGTGTCTGACCAATTAATTATAAAACTATTTCAGACATTTTTTAATTATTAAAAATGTTGAAGAAAATGAAAAACATACCTGTTCGAAAGACTTGAGGCTAGCATCTTTGCCCCATGCTAACATATCATCCATAATCAACTTTTTAACCTCTGGGTTATTGCACAACACAGAAAGAGTTCCGGGAATGTTATTTTCCTGGGCCCACCCCTTCACAACTTCTACATCAGGCACCACCACTGCTACAATGCAGGACTGAAACAGATTTGTTACTGTAAACATGCAGAACTAGAGAAAAATGCAGTGCATTTTTTGTAAACAAATCCTATGGCAATATGTCTTTGTTAATTATTTGAGTGAAATGTCATGAAGTAGGAATGCTTGTCATACACTCGGCCTCAATATTTGTTACATTAGCCTTGAGAGAATTTTGCTTTTCATAAACTTGGCTAAAGGTACTTTATCACATTGAGTTACTTGAAGTGCCTTTAGTCATTACATCCCAAAAGAGAGTCATTCAAATTTTTCTTTTCCAAAGAAGCCTCTGTTACTTTCCCAGAAAGTTTTGGCAGGATGCTTCTATAAATTTCTTTACATTAAGTTTTACACGCTGAAACAGTTTCTCTTCAATGTGATAGGAATTTTGTTTTAATGCAAGGTATAACTACGAATTTTGGGGGTGGGGGTGGGGGCAGGGAGGATGGCAAATGAGTACTGACCAGCAGGCTTGATGTTTTCTAATAAAGACTTTTACATCAATGTTAAATTTAAAGCTAATTATCATTCAAAGGTAATTTATAGTTACATAATGTATGAAAGTGATGTATTGAAGGAATTTCATTACTATTAAAAATATACTGTCCAAATTGTAAGTTAAAGTTATTGTCCATATCAAGTTTAAAAAGTTTAAGATAAAAGAAGACGAAAAATATAAATCAAAGTTACTATGTATTTTAAACATTTTAGAATTTAAATACAATTGTTGAAACTATTTTAATTTACTGGAGCACCCTTTCCCTTTGTGGTGAATTTTGAGATTTTATTTTTTGAATATATTAATTTTAACTGTCCACTACTAACTCATCCTAATTTGCAGAGTTACAGGCAAATAATCCATATTACAAATTTACAATTCACGCAGAAATTGATAGAAAACTACATAGTCTGTGACCAAGTGGAAGATATCAATGGTTTTTTAGATATCTTGGACCTTGGAAAAAATCCCAAAACAATGAAACAGTTTCAACTTTGACTGACAAATTCAAATATTTGATTACATTATTCCACCTATTCCTTTAATGCATTTACCAAATTAATCCACTTATTCAGGGCATCATTGCTCACAACACTGTTAATGTCATGAGACATTCAAGGCTCCAAGAAAGAGGCCATCTACTATTAAATATTAGATATTCACATGTTGCATTTTGGAACAGCAACTTTTTTGATACTCTTGGTATGGAAAGAAATGTTATATTGTGTTCTCATATACTATGTTATTGCCATATTTGTGAAGACTGTTTAAATATTTAATTTATTGTAGTGTTTTATGAAAGTATTTTATTTGTTGTTCTAAAGTTGTGTGTGTGGTACTTTATGGAAAACTATTTTGTGTGGATTTGTTCAGCAGCATTTGTGCTGCTGCAGACCAATAGTAATAAAATAAATCAGTAAAATCAAAGATAGCTTTTCATCCTAACCTGTGAAAATAATCCAATAATTTTTAACCTTTTTAATCTCTTCAGTCATAGTACTTCCATATTCTTTATTTATTTCTCATATACATAATAATGATACAAAAGCAAGAGCAACTACTACTCTTGTAAATGATACAGAGTATTGGAATTTAATTTGGATCAATTTAACATGAGAATGATATCTCCTTATAAAAGTATGAGACCCAGAGAGATATAAGACTTACAAGTGATACATTTCTATGTCCGAAAATGGGATGGACCATAAAGTGAAATAGAATCTATTAATCAACTATTTTCATGTTTTTTGACAAGGAATCAAATGAAAATAGTCATTTTATTCCTAAATCAAGCATTCGCCTTGAAATTCTAACAAAAATGTGTAAAAAATAGAAAAAATATGGGTTTTCTATTTTAAAGCCCCTTTGATTGGTCTTAAGAATCAAAAATACAATTAAAAATTATTGTTTATCTTAGAAAATTGTCTAGAGGATACAGTTCATCACGGTGCATTTAAAAAATTTAAAATCCCCAAAATATAGCTTTAAATGTAAAAAAAGGGTAAAAAACACATTTTTCATTATTATGTCACTAGAGTAAGATGAACAACTATAAAATTTTGTTTTTCTAGGTTGTTTTGGGAGTAGTATAAGATAATATCATTGTTCTCTAGTTTGGTTGTGGGCCAAATTCACCTATCGTATTCCACTATACCCTGCCCTAAGTCCTGAAGAGAAAAGCCTTACCTTCAGAGATTCGCCCACCACAAAAACTTGTTGAACATACTGGCTGCGAATATAAATGTTCTCAATTTTTTCTGGCACAATATATTCTCCCTGTGAAAGTTTGAATATATGCTTCTTTCTGTCAATTATCTTCAGAGTTCCATTCTGAAAATATTTTACACATTAGAAATAGCAAATAGCTAATGTACAGTTTGGGTAATTCCTAAGTTTATTTATAATTCACATTTAAAACTGTCATATCAATAATTCAAAAGTGATATTTTCCATATGTAAGTCGTGGGGTTAATTAACCTCTCATTAAAAATGCTTTCAAAAATAATCACCAACAAATTCTTAAACTAATATATACTTTTTTAAGCCATTAAAACACTTATCTTTAAACGGTTTCATTTGGACTTTATTCATGATCATTCTGTCTTTTACACAAAGGAAGAGAAATATTATATTGTAATATTCACAATACTTCTGCAGAAACCTCAAATTATATATACCATACATTTAAATTGAATCATATATTTTACACATGTTTTATCTATTTCTTTCTTCTTTTATAAAAAATCCTTCCATTTTTCACTTTTGAACAGTTTTTAAGTCAATGTTACAGAATTTGTGTAAGAGAGTATGTAATACATTTTCAATACTGCAATAAAACCGACATTGACACACTCACCGGTAGCCACATTCCTACATCTCCAGTATGATGCCATCCATCACTGTCTATTGTCTCCTTGGTTTTGTCTTCAGCTTTATAATATCCATGGAACACGTTGGTGCCTTTTACACAGACCTCTCCCTGGTTGTTGATTGCATAATATTCCATTTCAGGCACATCTACTAATTTGATGCAACAGCAAGCCACTGGTGGGCCCACGTGCTCAGGAACATGATCACCTTGGACAGTTAATGAAATAGGAGCACAGCATTCTGTCTGTCCATATCCTTCCACCACCTGCAATAGAAGAAAGTATTCAATGATTCTTTTCAGGGAGAGTGCAAATGTGGTTTGGGGTCAGAGAAGAACATGTTTACAAAATGTGCTATGCACAGGAATGATACAGAGTTAAAATTGATAACATGATCAAATGTTCATGTTGAAAAGCATGGTTATAAGGAAACAATATTAAACACACATTTTTAATTTCTTCTTGTGCACTAATTTATCCTACCTTATCCTATCATACCTTTATCAAACCTTACCCTATCCTACCTCAATTTTATACTCTAAAAAATATATTTTTGTAAATTGTAAAAATATCTAATTCATAACTGCGGAAGTTAATTAAACAATGTCACTAACACCATTAGATATTCAGGTGCGGTTATATCACATCCTATCCTATTAACTCTTATCATTCTATTAACCCTTAAAAGTGGAGCTTAGGTTGGGTGCAGTAGCATTCCAACATGATTGATCTTGTGGGAATTCTGATGTAGTGTTGTCGACATTCTAATGAGAAGAAATAAAAGAGGTCATATTCGTCAATATATTAGTTTTATTAAGATAGCCAGCTTTCGTCGGCTTTGCCGTCATCGTCAGTCTCGCTGCTTTCGGCAAGAGTCGGTAGACTGTGCAAAAGTCGGTAGACTGTACAGTCTACCGACTTTTGCCGAAAGCAGCGAGACTGACGATGATGGCAAAGCCGTCGAAAGCTGGCTATCTAAATAAAACTAATATGTTGACGAAGATGACCTCTTTTATTTCTTCTCATGATTGATCTTACTCTTTTTATACCCATTCCTAAACCACACAAAAACCACAGTAACTCAGAAATTTTCGTCCTATCATTTTACTGTCCAATTGTTCTAAAATCTTTGAAAAACCTATTCTATTTCGTTTAATTAAATTTATTTAATCAACGAATCCCTTACCTAATTCTCAATTTGGGTTTAGACATAACTATTCAACTACTCACCAACTGTTACGTTTATCAGACTACATTGATACAGGCTTTCAAAACAATGTTCAGTTTTGCTATAATTCTTCGCATAGAAAAAGCTTTTGACAAGGTTTGGCATAATGGCTTATTATATAAATTAAGAAATTTTGGTTTCCCAATATACCTTCAAAACATTATAGCTAGTTTCTTACCTAATCATAAATTCCAAGTTAAAATCAACAGCACTCTTTCTAATGAGTTTAACATTTTGCAGGAGTCGCTCAAGGATCTCCTCTTTCTCCTTTATTTTTTGATTTATTTTTTGATTCATATCAGATACACAAAACTTTTCAAATTCTGAAATAGCGTTTTTGCGAATGATTCTGCAAAAAAGTGCACTAATTTAACTATTTAAACTAGTGCACACTTTTCATCTAGACTTTTCATAAAAACATTCTTAATGGTAGAGGAAATTTACAATACGACCTAAAAACTATAATTTCTTGGTATAACAACTGACAAACTAAAATTAATCCTCAAAAACCGCAAGCAAAACTGTTTTCGTTAAGACGAATTACTCCCACTTACTCCCTAATTATTAATGGTAAAGCGATTCCATAGCTTCCCTCTAATAAAGCGGCAACATATTTCGGACTACAATTTGACACTAGATTAACTTGAAAAAAATATATCTGCCGTTGCCCATGAAACGAGCATTCAAATTTTCAAACTATATTCCTTCATTAACAAAAACTCCAAGTCATCTACAGAATCAGCCTTATCTATAAATATATTATTCACCCATCGCTAACATATGTCTGCCCTATTTGGGGCGGTACTGCAAAATCTTATTCTAAAAAACTAGAAATTAAACAAAATAGGTTCTTGAGAAATATTCTAAAAGCCCTTTGGTTTATTCAAAACAATCAAATTTTAGAAGAACTAAGCATTTGTTTTTCAAAATTTCAAAGCTTCAACTAGAGCCAAACGGACAGGGGTTTCTTCGATTTGGAAAAGATCGTGCGTGTGATTTAGGCGCTAGGTTTGTTCACATACGACAGACGGACGGACAGACGACAGACGGAAATGCCTCCAAATTTTTTCTTCAAATTTTTTTCAATGGATAGTGCTAATTGCACTTTAATATGACGTAAATTTAATTTTGTTGTATTCTTTTGTTGTTGTTTTTCAAAAATTACACAAATGTAATTTTTTGAAATATCTCTCAGGCCATTAATATGTACTACATTTCCATCGATTTGTATACATTATTGCATTTGTAAGTGAAAGTACTTCAAATTAAGTTTTTCGAAAACTCAATAAATTCCTGTGAAAAAGAGCTTCAAATTTCGCATTTACAGTAATGCTTAATCGCCATTTTCTTAAAAACGGCTTCAAAGTTTTCAATGAAAATTGCTATTTAGGACGACGTTATATCCTTGTTTAATATAATTAGAATATAATTAGAATATAATTTAGGTTCTACTATATGGAAACCAAAAAGTTGCGAAAATTAAAAAAAAAAAAATTCTTTGGGCCGCAATAGATGGACGCAGGCAAGGAGAGACAAGACTGTACGGTATCAGTCTACACCAAGGAAATTCGAAAACTTTACTACGAGAAAGTCTGTGCCATACGTTCGTCCTTCCGGGAACACTACTAGCGCCTAAACCATGCGTACGATCTTTTCCAAATTGAAAAAATCCCTGTCGATCTGGCTCTAGTTGAAGCTTTGAAATTTTGGAAAGCATTCTTTAAAATTTGGGAGTACTTTATTAGAAGCCCCCCAAACATTTTCAAAATTGTCCCAAAAACGACTCCAAAGTTTTTCTTTAAATGTCTTGAAAGAGTAGAGTAAAATACACTTAGAAAGGTGGCAGAGGTCTAATTTTCTAATTTTCACGGTTAATTGCAGAAGTTTGAATTTTTTGGCGTCTTCCTACAACGATAAAATTCAAGGCAGAGATTTTTCCTTCAAATGAAATTTGTTGTACATAATTAGTTCTTTCATTAAGGTCATTTAGATTTTTTAAAATATTCGAGTAGTTTTTGTGCAATAGTTCGTGCAATATTTGTAATTTAAAAAAATAACAAATACAAGATTTTCTCAAAAAGGCTCCAAATTTTTTCTTTAAATTTTTTGTGGGGTTAGTGCCAAACTAACCCTATACGAAGACATAAACGTCATATTGCTATATTCTTTTGTTTTTGAAAATGTTACAAAAATGTAATTTTTTTTACTTTTCTTCTACGTCGGTAATATTTACATTAGACACGATTTCTTCACATTATTTTAGGTAAGAGTAAATGTGCCTTAAATAATGTCGTATAAAGTTTCACGAAAACTCAACAGTTTTCTGTTATAATGAGCTAAAAATTCTGCATTTTCAGAAACGCTCAAACACCATTTTCTCAAAAATGGCTCCAACTTTTTTCTTCAAACTTTTCCAGCGGATAGCGTTAATTGCACTGTTTAATCTGACGTAATTAATAAATCTGACGCTCATTTTGGTGTATTCTTTTGTTTTTTAAATACACAAATGTAATGTTTTTGAAATATCTCTCACGCTGTTAATATGCATATTTCCATCGATTTGTATATATTATTGCATTTTTAAGTGGAAGTGCTTCAAATGACTTTTAATAAAGGTTTTCGAAATCTCAATAGATTCCTGTGAAAAAGAGGTTCAATTTCGCATTTATAGTAATGCTTAATCAATATTTTCTTAAAAACGGCTCCAACATTTTTAAATGAAAATTTCAATTTAGGACGAGGTTTTATTCTTCTTTAAAATTCTTTAAGTAATATTTCGGTTCTACTATTAGGGAACCGAAAAGTTGAGAAAATGTCAAAAAAATGTATTTTGGGCGACGATAGATGACAGATGGCTAGGGAATGGAGCCAGTCCACACTAAGGAAATCAGAAAAATGTTCTACGAGAAAGTCTCTGCCATTCTGAAGCACCACAAGTTTCATACTACTCCCAGGGATGAAAGAACCGGACAACTGATTTTTAAAAATATTTTCATGTGTTCAAATAGTGACGGCGATGCCACTTTCAGCAAATACAGTATAAATTAAATAATGCGAAGTATGAAACTTCAGTAAATACTGTAAAATATAAATTCAGTAATATATCATTTTAATATTTAGTCACCACATCATCAATTTAGAAAGATAATTCTGTTTTCTTGCCTTTTTTATTAATTGAGATTAAAATACCAAACATTATCAAAACACAATAAATATATTTTTAAAATAATTTTATAGCTGAATCCTTTTAAATTAAATAGCATTACTCACCAAACAGCCTAGAGCACAGCGTGCAAATGTAAGTACATTTCCAGCGAGGGGAGCAGAGCCAACCAACATGAGCCGCAAGCGTCCCCCGACCCCTTCTTGCACTTTTCGGAAGACAAGTTTGTCCCAAAAACTATTGTTGCGGATGATCCCTCTGCAAATAGATCGACATGAATGAGATGGGTGAAAGGAAAGAATTATATTCACTTTCTACTACAATAGTTGGAGGGATGAATATAGGGGGAATCACATGTTGTATACATTTGAATAACAGTAGTATAAAAAATTGTTGCTTTACAAATTATTCGGAACAAGTTTCAGTTTTTAATTAAAAAGCATTGAAAATTCAAAATATTGAACATGAACAATATTTAAGAAAAAGTTAATAAAGTTTTGGATGATTAGCAGTTATTTAATACAATTTTCTGAAACAATATTATAAAATACATCAACAGCGGCGGATCGTGCTTAGCTAACACGGTTGCACAACCCCCCGATAATCAAAAAAGATCTTACAATATCTTTTGAATACACATTTTCCTTTTAAAGACATTCATTGTTCGAGATATTGCAGTAATATCGATGTATGTGAAATCATTCTGAAACCAAAGAGCGCACAACTGGCGCTCTCTCCGGCATCTGGTGCCCTCCCAGACATTGCACCATGGCACGCTCTTGGCTTCATTACTGCGTTTAGCGCAATTACTCTTTGGCCCTGTGCTTCAACATAGGGCCTTCGGTTGCGCAAACCAATGGGTGGGGGAGTCCATTCGTCGAGCGCTGCGTGGCGTCCGAGGGGAATACTTATTTTCTGTCTTCGTCTGACACTAGCCACAACTTAGTTTCATGAATTTTACGAGTTATTGAAAGTACACAAGTTTAGTAAATTCTTGACAGTGTTGAATTCATTATTAATTTTGGCGGAATTACTTTCATTTGATGTTAGGTTAGTTGACTGAAAAAAGTTGTGGAAGAAATCTCTCTTCTCTCCATCTTCTTTTGCATCGTACGTCCAATACCTTCTGCCGTCATTTCGGGAGCTTCGTTGAGAGTTTTGAATACGACAAGTGTATGATGGATATTTTCTTGTTTAAGTGTTGTTGTTTTCGTTGTTGCTATTACTGCCGGTGAAGGAAGTAAGAATCTCTAAGTTTTGAATATTTCAGAAATATTTGACGAGTTTTTAATATTTCTTTTGACAGTAGACGAGACTCTGAAGGTCTACTATAAGTCTTGAAAAGTATATTCAAATTGTAAAAGCAATAAAAAGATAATTCAATCGAAAATTCAAAATTATTTTTTACAATAAAAACTAGTAGTTATGCGGATGTTATTCGAAGAAAGCTCTGTTTTCCTTTCCTTGTGTATTGTTTGAAGGTAAAGATACGTGGGCTAAGATGGTGTTTAAAGATTTAAACCAATTAATAGATCAATTGAAAAAACAAACATGAAGCTTCTTTCAGGTAGAATTTTCATTTGAGAAGCGTCACAATAAATTTTTGCAAGTCCTCATTCAATGCATGAAAACAATTTTAGTCAGATAAAAAATGATAGCACTCTCTCCCTAGCTGCCGGTCATTTAAAACTGTTCACGAGTGAAAAATTCATGTTTTGGCATTCATTTTTTCAGAAAATTATGCTCCTTATTGATATATAATTTGGGCAACTTCAGGAAGTAAAAATTGAGCTCAATGTGGTTGCACAAAGTCTTCTGAGCTTTGAACAAAATATGATAAAACTTAAGAATGACCATCAAACAATCTTTAAGCACCAACATCTAACACAAACTTCATCTGCAAAGAAAAGAAAGACTAAAAACAATGTGTAGACGAGAGAAGTAAAGGAAATGTGTAATGTAATTATTTTTCAAACGAAAGAAAGATTTAGTTTCACTGGCCATTTCACTGCTTCTTTTTTGCTCATGTCGGAAAAATTTCCAGTTCACGATTCTAAATTTTCAGAAGAAACATTAAAAATTGTTTGAGATTATTACAAGTTTTTGAGTTTTAAAAAATAATTCGTAGACCTTGAAGCAATTTACAGTGCCAATGAATGCAGGAGCACTCTTAGTTTGCATCAGTTTCTCCAAGAATCCAAATTAGATTGATTGATTTTTTCGTGTTTCGGGGGGCGTAAACTGCTTTGGACATTAGTCCCGTTAGTGTAGTGCATTTTTTTTCTCAGGAGATGGCAGTGATCTTTCCCCGCAGGATGGCGAGATCCGCCGCCGACCTACCGTCGGCTAGTGGGGTTTCCCCCTAACTAGGACTCTCCTACCATCGGGGCACCGCCCCAGCCGGGAAAAGCTCTAAGCTCCCGACCGGTCTCCCGGAATATGTGGTAGTGTAGTACATGTTAGTGTGTGTGTGTGTGTGTATAAGGAGGGAGGATAGGGCAAGGAAGAGGAAGGAAATATCGTGCGCGGTCCGTGGTCCGTTTGTTAGAGTACTGCTCCGGCATTCGCTTGGTGTTGATCGGAAAAACCAATGAAAACTACCGATCAGAGCAGCCGGCCGCTAGAATTCAGACAGCGACTGAATTCGACGTATCTGAAAAGTTAGTGTCGAAAATCCCTTCGCCGTCGGGACTCGAACCTAGGACCTCCCGGTCAGAGGCGCTGCAGTGACATCAGTTGATGCACTGAGCTAGCGCTCCCGGTTCAAATTAGAAGAAACATAATGAAAATATTGTAAGCTAATTGTGAGCTTACCAAGGTTTATAATATTTCAAATATTATCAATCACTAAACATCTCAATTTTTGTTAAAATTGTTTCGCTGTAATCATCTGTAATAAAGTGTTTTGTTCTATAATATGTGTTTTCCACGTTTGTGCAACCCCACGAGCCCATTCATGAGAAAGAACACCTATCCCCCCTTTTTAACCTAAATTTTGTTGTAGTGAACCAAAATATGGTCCATCACTATCTATCTATCTACCATATTATACATGTATTTAATGGAATTTTATTCTTACCTTTTAAGTTCACTTTCCTTTGCACTGTACGCCATGTTATAAAGAACTCTCTTGATGAAAGAACCAGACACTTCAGACATTACTTTATCATACATGCGGTTCAGCAAACGAGGCACTGCTGGCATTACAGTTGGTCGTAAAGCTTTCATATCATCTGGCAATCTCTTGATGTCTCCAGTAAAGAAACCTACTGAGCCACCCACCATGTACATTCCATTCTGTAACATAATTAAGAAACATTATAGATGGCAGATTAATATGATTACTATAAACTTTACTCAACAAAGTTTTTTTCACGAAATATTAACAATTTGGAGCAACAATAGAAACAAGCGTTTATCTGAGTCTGACTTCTTGGCTGTCCGGGTGACGCCGCGCAGTGGGCTGAGAGGCCGGCGTTACGCCTGTCATGTCGCAGGCTTCCTTACTGCCCTGAAGAAGCCTGCGACATGACAGGGGAAACGTCGGCCTCTCAGCCCACTGCGCGGCGTCACCCGGACAGCCAAGAAGTCACTGACTCGAGCCGCGGAAGCTTACGTGTACATTTATCTTACTCTGTTCAAATGGAAATTGACGAATAAAAAAAAAATTTGAAATTACTACTACTACAATTAAAAAAGTAGATATGTAACCCACACGCAGAAAACACTGAAAATTGAGTGTCAGGAGATCCAAGAGCTTCTTACAGCCCACTCATTATACTACTACATTTACATTAACATATGATACATTTTAATAACCACTATATAAATGAGATGATTTTGCACTGTTGCTAGAGTATTGTTGCACTATAGATTATTAAAGGGAACTATTCTTGCACTGTAAGTTATGAAAAGGTATTATTCTATACGTTTGCAATCTTCTGTCTCGTAAATATTGAATAATATCTTTTAGAAAAGATGTTTTCAAAGAGCTGTTTGAAAGAAACATTCAACAATTTTTATTTGATACGTATGGCTACCTGTGTTGTACAAGACCTAGAGCTGAAATTAAAACGGCTTGTGAGAGGAAGACCTCGACTTTTCTTGCAGAGGCAGAAGCTGCATATGACATCACATTCCATTAATCCAACTCAAGATAAATTGAAGCGAAAAGTTCGCCTAGAGCACGAGTATCAAAGAACCATTTGAGAAGTGCTTCCGAAAAAAACATTTTAACCAAACACCAGAGGATAGTTATGCAGGGATCTCGTCTCTATCAAGGGGCGCCCAGACAAAACAAGAGTTCATGGGTAGTCGTCTACGGGGGATCCTTATTTCAAACAAAAATTCCGCCCCCTCTAAAACCACTCTTAAATTAATTTTTCCATGCAACACAACTCAATGTGACTAATTTGAATGAGAAGTATTTTTGTTTTCAGTGAAAAAATTGGGGCTTCAAATAAGTTGGGAAAGTTTGCCCTTTTAAGCTGCTCATCTCGTTTTTCGTCCAGTTTCAATGGATCCAATGAGCCAATGCTGTTGCTTTGTTTCTTTTATGGCTGTGGAATGCCGGGCCCGCTGTAAACGGAAGCAGTGGTCCCGCAGGAGATGGGGCACCGCCTGGCGGGGCGGCGTGACCCGGTGGGGGGGGGTACCCGTCCCCCCTCTTTTCCCCTTCAGGGGACCACGTGCTGCCGACAGCCGAGGAAAGACTCGCCTGCAGCACCAGGCGACTTTATCTGCATCTAGGGACTCGTCAACTGAGCGAGCACCACCGAGTCGGCCGCCGAGAGGACGGGCGAGTGACGGGCCGAGGGCATCCAGACAGTGACATGAGAGCGATTAGGTGTGGAGTACGCCGTGGAAAAACTCAATTGGACCTCTTCGTCCTATCCAGTGCTCTGAAAATTGTCACATTCCAAAACCATAGCCGAGAACTCAGGGCTTGTTGCTGTGGGAGGTCTCCCAGATCTTCCCTTGAGAACATCGCGGACAGTACCATCAGCTTCAAATTTATTACGAATTCGAGCAATTGTTAATAGTGTTGGTAGCTCTGTTCCGTACTACTTCACAATTGCTTTCCACCGTTCAAGTGATAATCTAGGCTCCGTTTTGTTGCAGCAACGCTGGCGAAGTTAGTTACATCTATTTGCAGAACATCATTTGCGGAAACCGTAAAAATACTAACAAACCTAGTATAATCACTCTATCAGGACGCATACAAACACGATTTACCGTCTTAATCGAAAGTTCATACTACTAGAACCGGCGGTTGGTGCGAAGTCCGAGTGGGTAGTTCACCCGGCTAGGGGTCCCCTTCCCCTTCCCCTTCCCCTTCCCTCCTATCACCCACGAAAATGTGTATAAAGGAAAAAACAAAACTGACATCTATTGTAATGGATATTAAACAAATCAAAGTCAGTTTTGGTACAAGTTTGTTTTACCCAGCACATTGAACTCTTATAGAGTAAGTAACAATATATGTATTTTTAAAACTGTAAATTATTGTTCTGATGAAGTCCAAAAACATGATCGAAACGTCAACTCTTGAAATAAAAGTTATTTCGTCTATTTGGTTATTAAATATTATTATATTTTACTTACGTTTCATATCCGAATTTGCATATGATTATTTTGTAGGTTTGATTATGTTAGGTAGCGAAATAATTAACTGATGTAATTCCATACTCACGATTTTCGGAAAAGTCTTAGGTGCTTTTTTGATTTGACTGTCAGCATGATCAGTCAGCTGGTTGAACACGCTCATCTGTAAAGACTCCCACGGACTATTTTTTCAATGACAATAGGGATTTCTCCTCCTCTTTCTACTGCCTAACAGCATTGCCAACGCTCTCCTCGTATTTTCTTCTCCGTCGCACCACGAATCCGTCCATCTCTCTGTCTCCCCGCCTCTTTACTTGTTTACACACGTGCACACAGATATGCCGCAATTGACGTCGCCAGGCGCTGTGTATTGTGAGCGCAACCGAAGCGTTTTGTGCGCGTACTCGAAACCGAAGCGAATGCTCTTGCTCGAAGAGCGGTTCCTTTCCCGCTGTAATGTCAAAAGTAGGAATTCTATCAATTAATATATACGAAGAGTCAGCTGAAGTGATGTGACGCAAGAATACGGAATTGTCTTGTAAAAGGCAATGAATTGAAGAAAAGGCAATGAACTGAAGAATAGGCAAAAGGCCGATCCGGTTGCCGAGATCACTAAGGCAGCAGTGTCGTAGCGATCTCGCACCGAAGAATTGCAGGTTCGAGTCCCACATCGGTCATGGTTGTATTTGTGCTCGTCCTTTCACCCCTTATCACCATATCGTTTCATCTCCACTGTTACCTGTTAACTCCAATAGTGGTCGCTAATAACCTAGCTGTTGATGCGACCTTAAATAACAAAAAAGGCGCGCGCTGTGGCAGAGAAAACATTTATAAGAGAAATAACTTCAAGATTTGCGCATCGAGCGAGTCTCTGGTCGTAAGAAAATACTATAACTGAAATTTTCCTTTATTTTGTTTAATAATTTAACTATAATTTTCAAACGTTTTACCAAGCAAAAGAAAGTTTATATTTAAGTACTTAAGATCATTATAAGAATTACTCCAGCTGTCCCTATAAGCATGTCGTCAAACTTCAGTGTATAAGAAGTGAAGTTAACGTTTAAGGAATTTGGCATTTCTGGAATTTGACATGGAATATTTTTGGCGCCCCAAATCCCGAGTGGGTATTTTACCCACTAGTAACTTTTCGTGTAGATATAACTACCCACCATAACGACATTACTCGCTGTGCCTGCATTCTACGCCATAATCACCACGCATGGCCGGGAATAGCCTACATTCTTCTGAATGATGACTGAGTGCTTCTCTCTGGTATCCCATATTGGCAGTACTGTAGTGTCGAATAGGGCGTTAGAAAGGAAGAAGCTGGGGCAAAATACCCCAGGATCCGACTTCATTGGTGCCCCCAAATTTTTTTCATTCAAACTAAATCAAAATGTATTTATTTGTAATTCAAATTAACCGCTATGAATTAGTTTTGTTCCACTGAGAAACGAAATTGTTCATGTATGGGGCTCTGAACTTTAGTTTGAGATCAGGGGCTCCCATGGACCCATAGTAAGAGTGAAATTGAGAAATGTAACATTGTTGGTAATTATTGTTAAAACAGGAAGAAGAAACGTTATATTCTAATATTAAGTAGGCTTCTACGTCATATGTAATTAGTATTACGTAGGAATAATATGGACATAGTTCGAACGAATCTCCTGATAGAATGATAACATTATTTTTGCTAAATATTTATAATATTTAGGAAAATTGCGACCTTTCCAATCCTAAAAATCATTAGAATTTCTTCTCATGTTTCCAATTTCTGGGTGAAATTCTGACTTATGTTTCGCCCCCAGGTCAGGAAGAGAGTCAACGATGGTCGGCGTACCAAGTCTACTGCTTGGCTTAAAATTTACTTTCTTTATTATTACCTTCATTTAGTTCCTTACATTCTTTCACGATGGTGGGTCGTCATCGAAAGTCAAAATTCCTAAGTTCAAGTAAACCCGGAGTCCAGGGGATCTCATTCAGGCCAACAAAGGAAATGAAGGGGGCTGGCCTCTCATGTGGCTTATTTTTTGGAGTGGGGAATACGCAGCGTGGTGAAAAAGGCAAGAGTAGGACGCTGAATAATTACTAAACACTTCACTGAAATAATATCAATTTAACTATTAGAAACTTTTACAAATTCTGAACAAATGAATCGTCTTTTGATAAATGTTTTCGTCCGTCTCCCAAAACGGTCTTCGATAAATCCCTTAGACGCTTCTCGACGTCTTCTTAGGGAACGGAGATTCTGTCTGCACTTCCCCAGCCTTAATGTCTTTATTTTGCCTTTCCGGGCGATTAATTTTTTTATGGTTTTCTAGTTCATTGTTGTGTGTTCATGGATCTCAAACAAAGAACGTAATGGTATTTTTAATACCGTTGCGGGCCTTTCTCATTCTTTATGTCCTCGGGCCTTTTGAATACTTTATGGCCCGCTCTAATACCAACACAACTCATTCAACATTTTTTTGAATTCAATTTATTAAAGTTACGATGCAATCAAATAAATAAATAAATGGCTCAATGCTCAAATAAGTTAAATAACTCGTTATAAACCTTATTTTGCATAACTGATATGTAAATTGCAAATTCGGAATGTTCCCGTGAATTTACAATTGCCATCAGTCACTCATATTTCACTGTTACATATCACCTTTTTTAGAGACGTTGTATGTGCTTCCTGACTAGCAGTACTAGTAGTAGTAAGATGTATAAGGCAATTTGGCTAACATGCTCGAAATGTTATTTTTTGGTGTTATGATATATTCTAAATTCCATTTGGCAGTAGCAACAAATAACCTAAAAGTAGCATCAACGCAATTTACACTGTTATTCACTCTGTCATATAACTCTCAATAACTCACCATAAACATTTTCATATATTTTTCGAAATTCTACTGGAAACCACTCTCCGTAGTTTTATTAGCTTTAGTGAGAATTTCGTCAGGAATTTCAAAATATTGTTTCATTTTGTACGAACAAATTAGTTCAATAACGGTTATACAATAGTAATTAGATGCACACAATTTTATCTGACGTCATATTGACAAATGACTATTACAATGCATCTTTTCACTTTAGACGCAAGCAAAATTATAAACTGTTTTGAATTCTCGTTTCATTCGGCAACGAACTAGTAAACCATACAGTTTTGTACGCACCATGGGCGTTAAGTAGATGTTTTTGCCCCGCAGGCGACTTCCAACCCCTCGGGCCAGAGGTCCTCGGGTTTGGAATTGAATTGAATTTGCCTTATTTTACGTGGCGAGACTCAGGCCATGAGGCCTGCTCTTCCGTCTGACCACGCAAATTTCGTTACGCTCCTTTCAACAAGAGAAAGAAGGTAATACTTGGGCGACGAAACAGGCGATTTGAATGTAGCTCAGAGGCGTAATTTAGGCTTGAGGATCTTTTACATGCAGTAAATCTACTAACATGGGACAGCCGGCTTTACTTCCCCTCCGAAGGAAGGCGTACGAAGGATTTTTTCGCCCTTAAAAATCCACGGCTCCGATCGGGTTTGAACCCGCGAACTT